>SZWC01017496.1:14672-53108 GCA_023375785.1 Penium margaritaceum | reverse complement strand
ATTTTGTGGTAGAGAGAAGGAAGAAGGGATAAATGCACAGAGGATTGGGATGAATGACAGTTGGGATGGAAGGATAGATAGTGAAATGAAAGGGAGAGAGGGAAAAGGCATGTGAGGGGCTAGGAGGAGGGGGATACAAGTAGAGAAATAAAGATAGGGATCAAGAGCAGGAGAAATAGAGCTAGAGATTAAGAGATAAACCAATAAGGATAGACAGCAAGAAAGATAGATAGATAAAGAGAGAGAGAATAGAAAAATAGGGGTAGATAGCAAAAAACATAGATAGATGAAGAGGGAGAGATTGCGAGAGAGAGAGAGAGAGAGGGAGATAGAGAGCAACTAATCTCTGCCTTGCACCTTGCATCAGTGACCATCATCATTTGTCATCACTTGCGTTGACCATGCTGATACCTTAACTGCCCGCCTGGTGGTGATCCTTATCTAGTGGCTTTGTAAGCATGTCAGCCCGGTTCAGCTTGGTACCGACATACTCGAGCTTGACTGTTTGCTTGTAGACCAAGTCTCGAGCATAGGAGTAGCGGATCTTGATGTGCTTTGTGCGAGTGGACAGGACGGGATTTTAGGACATGTCAATCGCAGTCATGTTGTCAATCTTGATGACTGTTGCCGTTGCCTGTGATGCCTTCATCTTAGAAAGCAAGCTTTGCTACCACGGCATCTCTTTACACACCTCAGCCAAGTTGATGTACTCAACTTCAGCTGTCAACACAGAGAAACATTCCTCCTTGCAACTTGCCCAACTAACTGCACCTCCATTCAACATAAGCACGAAGCCGGAGGTAGATTTTTTCTCATTGATTTTTCCTCCCCAATCAGCATTGTTGCATCACATGAGAGTGAGTTACGCAGATACAGCGATGCCTCCAAGCTGTAGCCCCACGCGCCAAGTCTCTTAAAGGCAGGGCATTATGCGCTTTATGGCCTACCAGTGAAGTGGACCAAGATTGGCCACAAACTGGCTCACCTGCGCAACAGCATGGGCTATATGTGGTTGGGTGGCGACTATGGAATACATCAGATTGCCCATTACAGACTGATATGGGATGCCCAACATGTCAGTTTCCTCCGCTTCATTGGATGGGGACATGGAGGTGGAGATTTTGCATTCCAAGCTCATGGGTGTGCTCGAAAGCTTACAATCTGCCATGTGGAATCGTTTGGGGATGGAGTTGATGTATTTTCTGGTCAGGCTAATGGTACCTATTGCTCTGTTGCGCTCATTGGCAATATCAAGATTGAAGTCAAGAGAACCCATGTCCTTCATTTCGAAGGTCATGGGTCCTTTGTCCCTCTCATGCACGTACATGCTAAGGTCATTTTTGCAGTGCATGAAGGACTCCTTGGTCATGAATGTATCCATCACCTGGTACCAAAGTCTTCGCATCTGTTTTAACCTATAGAGCATGTTCACCAATCTGCACACCTTGCCCTTAGCAGCATCAAACCCCCTCCAAAACCTCCATCAGTTCGTCCAAGTAAAGTTCCTCGAAAAAGAAGGCTGTCTTGACATCCTTATGGTGGACCTCCATGTTCTCGACAGTAGCGATGGCGAGCATTGACCGAATCAATGCAAATGCTGCCACTGGAGCAACTAGAGGTCTCATCATACTCCACGCCAAGTTGTTGGGAGAACCCTTTTGCTACCACCCGTGCCTTGTTCTTGTCCATCTTGCCATCGTGTTTCCTTTTTACTTTCAGCACCCTCTTGGACCCCACAACGTGAGCCCTGGCAGGTCTTTCCACCAACACCCATGTCCCATTCTCCTCAATGGAGCTTGTTTCGCAGCAGTTGCATCATCCCACTCTGCTTTGTCAGGCCAAGTAAGTGGCTTTGCAACAGAGGCTGGCTCCTCTTGAACCATGAATGAATAGTTGAAGCCTAACCATTCACCCTTACCTGCATCATAATGTTGTCGAGGTACTTTGAGGCGTGAAAAAGTCCTTGAACCTACTGGCTGGTGCTGTAGATGTGGAGGTTGGAGGTGTGGTGTATCATTGATGATGGGAGACGCATCCTCCACATGTTTGAGAGGATCGGATATGTTGGAATCAGAGTCTGATTCCTCTCAGTCATCTTCATGAGCTCCTCTCCCTGTTGCAGCATCCATCCCATGCAGGTGTGCTGGTGCTTTGTCTCGCTTCTCAAGGAGAATGAGCCACTCACCCTGGTTTGGAGTGTTCTCAAGTTCGAGATTCTCTCCCTTGCTTTAAGACCTTTTGTGGATATCCACGTCTTTGCTGCGGATGACCTTCTTGGCTCTTTGGTCCTGCAATTGATGAATCTTGTGGGCAGTCCCATAGCCGATGAAGATACAACTTTGTGCTCTTGTATCGAGCTTTCCAAGGCCCTCACTGGCCTGGACCTTGGCGAAGCCAGTGTAACGGAACATCTTGAGATGAGAGGTGTCCGGCTTCTTGCGTGAACATGCTTCTTGAGGCGTCTTTAGCTGGTGTGTCTGCTTCTTCTTGCCTTTCCTTTGTAAAGTTGTTACAGGTGTGAGGTTCATAAGATTGGTAGCCATATGTGCTGCTTTTTCCCAGAACCTAGGAGGCACCTTGGCATCAATGAGCATGAACCTTGTTATGCCCAGGGGGGTCTGGTTCATCCATTTTTCCCTGCCATTGCTTTGAGGTGAGTAGGGAGTAGTTTTCTGGTGAGCCACTCCCTGCAGGTAATGTAATCTCCCCCATTCTTTGTCTTTAATGCCTTCACCTTCTTTCCACTCTGTTGCTGAACCATAGCCACAAAGGCCTGGAGATGATCCTTCACCTCATTTTTCTTTTTGAGTAAGTAAATCCAGACTTTGTAGTTGTTGTCGCTGATGCATGTGATGATACATCTGCTGCCTCCATTTGGTGATAGGTAAAAGGTACCACACATGTCAGGTGGACCAGATCAAGAGGTGCAAGATCACGCGTGCCATTGCACTTGACGGTTTCCTTTTTGCCTTGCCTTGAACACATAGCTCACACATGATCCCAACTCCGTGCACGTCATGACCTAACTGCATCCCACGCAATAGCTCTAGCTTCCCCATGAGCTCCAATGTATGATGAGCCACGTGCTCTAGCACAGCTTGCAGAGTAGATAAAACCAAGAATCCACATCAACCGCGAGCGTATGTGGTCCATGCATCTCTCACGTAATCTCTCTCTCACATTTTAGCCATGCGATGACTAATCAACAGCTGCTGAGAATAGCAAGAAATCTCTCTAAAATAACTAAATCTAGACGAGCCCACGTCAATCTTGCACGCGACAGAGACCCCAGGGCCCACAGCTTCATATCCGCTTAGTCACTTGCACTAATGGTGTGTGTAAATGGATGGATTCAAAAGGTCACTTGTGTGTACCACAAGTGACCTCTTGACATTGCACATGTAAGATTTCTAGCCTATGCACATCCTCGGAGGATGTGCATAGGCTAGAATGAACAGCCCCTGTGGTTGCCTTTGCTTGTGGTTTAGTTGCAAAATCATATCTTGCCAGTGCTTCTGCTACTCCCACATGTCCTTCCTTATCTAGGTCCACATTGCGTCTCTCCTCATCATCACCCTTAACCAAAGATTATACCATTATAGTTGTCGTTTTGGTCTGTGTTTACATCTTCTTGGCAGAGTAAGAAATGTTGATGTCCTTGCTAGGGACTATCATCGCTTCCTTCTCTATGAAGACCACTTTCATGCTATGGTCAGTTGTTTTAGAGACAGAGAGCAGGTTGGCAGTGAAGGTGGACAAGAAGACAACCCCCTCTAGCTTGATTTTGGAATCTCCACCGTTGACACCCATTGTGACGAGCTTGTCACCAACCCCCTCAGGTGCCTCACCCTTGCCATTGGGAATCTGAAGATTTTGTTGCATGGAGCAAGAGAGATGAAGTTTATCCTCTTGTAACTGGTGTGCTTGTTTGTGCCCAAGTCAAGGCCATAGGCTCCTGACCTGAGTATCTCCCTTCCATTTTTTAGAAGCACACTCTGCCGTCAAGCTTTTGGGATCCTTCCTAACAATTCCCCCTCACCATTCATCCCCGTCTCCTCCCTCTCTCTTAGGTGCACGGCACTCTTGAGCTTAGTATCCAGCCTTGCCATAGTTATGGCAGTTTTCTTGGCGCTTTGCACCCCTTCCACTGTTCCTAGTGTTGTTGTTACCAGAGGAGGAGGTATTGCGGAAGGTGGCGCTGCTCAGTGAGGCAAAGGTAGCAATTTTTGCTTCACTACTGCTACAACGCATGGCTTCATTCAGCACGTACTCGCTGATGGTGGTGTATGAAACTTGATCTTCAGTCCAAACTCTAATACCCGTTAGCATGGGGTCCCAACGTTTTGACAGCGTCATCAGAAAAATCATGGCGTGAATATCCAATTTCAGGTTCCACCCCATGCTGGTGGCTTGTTATAAGAGTGTCTCAAACTTCTGCATAGAGGCGGAGAAATCGTCCTCTTCACCAAGCCTTATGCTAATGAGGTTTTGTAGGATGAAGAGTCGATTGGCAAGTGAGGACGAATGAAACACCTTGACTAGTTTGGCGTATTGAGGCTGCCTTTGTACAACCGCTGATGTGTGAAAGGACTGAGGGTTGTATGGAGGATACAAGAATGTCGAGAGCCTTCTTGTTGAGCTTGACACATGGAACAAGTTTCGCACCCTCTTCCTTCGGTGCTGGGATAGTTCTATCCAAACATCCTAGCAGATCTCTGTCATCCATGATGATCTCAAACTTCCACTTCTTGTGCGCAAACCCCTCTTCATCAAATCTGAGGATGGGTGAATGAGTCCCTGGTTTCTCAGTCCCTGCCATCCCTACAACTACAACTACTGCAGTTGCTGCACCTGTTTTTGATGTACCTATGTTTGAGGCCGCTATAGGCTGTTAGTGAGAAGAGGCAACTGCTTACCCTGTTCATGTTGGCAGTTGCAAGTAGATGCAAGCTGATATAGGCTGATGTCAGCTCCTAAGGTAGGAAGGTGCACACGTGCTACATTGTCCTCATGCTGATTTTGACCTAAAAGCAGAGAAATTGGGTGAGAGCAAAGGCACTCTCATTGCTTGTGACCTATCGGTTGTGTGCATGAAACCTCTCCAACCAGAGGAGTGGGCCCATCACCCTTTGTTAGCTACTGAGCTAACCACCTTTGGCAGAGCATTCCTGATCCGTCCTCAAACATTGAACAAGGGGCATAAACATTCAACATCATTTGCCCTAGCTTTTTCCTACTCCTCCCCTTCCTCTCTTTCCCTATCACACACTCCCTCTATCCATCCATTCCTCCCATTACTCTCTCTCTTTCTCTCTTTCTCTCCCTCTATCTCTCTCTCTCTATCTCTCTCTCCCTTTATCTCTTTCTCTCTCTCCCCTATTTTCCCTTGTCTCTTCCTTACTCCCTCTCCCTCCATATGTCTTCTTTTCCTCTTCTCTATAACCTAGCCTTTATTTCTTCATGCTTCTCTAATAATCCCGGTATCTATCCATCCTTTCCTTCTTCTTCCTTCCCTCCAACTATCAGCAATACCTCCTGTTCCCTATGGCTCAATCCCTCTCCCTTTTCCCCTCTGTGTCTTCTGTTAGTCCATCCAACCCTCCCTCTCACCATCCCTCCACACTTCTAGTCCAAGTTTCCTTTTTTGCTGTGTGCTTCGACATCAATCAATCCATGTGTTTGCCCTTCCTTCCTTCTACTCATATGTACGTTTATCCCTTACTTCATCCCTCCTCGCCTCTTCCCTCCATTCCTTCCTCATAGCCTCTCCCTTTCATTCTCCAACCTTATCTCTCTCTCTCTCTCTCTCTCTCTCTCTCTCTCTCTCTCTCTCTCTCTCTCTCTCTATCTCTCTCTCTCTCTCTCTCTCTCTCTCTCTCTCTCTCTCTCTCTCTCTCTCTCTCTCTCTCTCTCTCTCTCTCTCTCTCTCTCTCTCTCTCTCTCTCTCTCTCTCTCTCTCTCTCTCTCTCTCTCTCTCTCTCTCTCTCTCTCTCTCTCTCTCTCTCTCTCTCTCTCTCTCTCTCTCTCTCTCTCTCTCTCTCTCTCTCTCTCTCTCTCTCTCTCTCTCTCTCTCTCTCTCTCTCTCTCTCTCTCTCTCTCTCTCTCTCTCTCTCTCTCTCTCTCTCTCTCTCTCTCTCTCTCTCTCTCTCTCTCTCTCTCTCTCTCTCTCTCTCTCTCTCTCTCTCTCTCTCTCTCTCTCTCTCTCTCTCTCTCTCTCTCTCTCTCTCTCTCTCTCTCTCTCTCTCTCTCTCTCTCTCTCTCTCTCTCTCTCTCTCTCTCTCTCTCTCTCTCTCTCTCTCTCTCTCTCTCTCTCTCTCTCTCTCTCTCTCTCTCTCTCTCTCTCTCTCTCTCTCTCTCTCTCTCTCTCTCTCTCTCTCTCTCTCTCTCTCTCTCTCTCTCTCTCTCTCTCTCTCTCTCTCTCTCTCTCTCTCTCTCTCTCTCTCTCTCTCTCTCTCTCTCTCTCTCTCTCTCTCTCTCTCTCTCTCTCTCTCTCTCTCTCTCTCTCTCTCTCTCTCTCTCTCTCTCTCTCTCTCTCTCTCTCTCTCTCTCTCTCTCTCTCACACACACACACACACACACACACACACACACACACACACACACACACACACACACACACACACACACACACACACATACACACAAAACCTACACACACAAAAACACAAATACACACACTGGCTGTCCTCCATCCCCTACTTATTGTGTTCTGAAATATCTCCTCTTTGTTCATTGTCCATGTTTGGAAAGATGGGCTGGTGTTGTTTCCATTTTTTCAATCTTTTATCCCACTTTTTTTTCTCTTATGGCTGGCACCCAATTTCATCTGAGCCACCCTGATCTTTTCACTTCTGTTCAACCTTTGATCCTTATCCCATTGCATCTCCATCTTAACCCTGTGTTTTTCCTGTACATGCAATTTAGTATAGAAGTCACGCTCTGGTTTGTAAGATGCTCATTTTATTCAAGGTGTGGCCTTATCCACTGAATCTTGTCATTTCTTCTCCAAACCACTTGCAATCCTCCACATTGCCCAGAAATTCCTGGCTTTAGCCTATTCTCTCTGCCTCACCTCTACTCATACAATATTTCTTCTTACAAACCTTCCCATCCTTCTCTCCCTCCTTCTCTTGCTCTTGCGCCTCCTCCTCCATGTCAATCGTCTCCCCTCCCCGTCCTCGATCTCCTAAATCTCCTCCTCCTCCTCTCCCTTCTCCTCCATCTCCCCCTTCTTTTGTTCTTCCTTCACATCACCCTTATCCGCGTCCCCCTCCTCATTTTCTTTCTCCACCATTTTCTCCTCCTCTCTCCCCTTGTTTTTCCCATCCTAACTCACCTCATCATCCTCTTTGTCTTCCCAAACCAATTTCTCCTTCACCTCCTTTTCTTCCTCCTCCTCCAATCTCTTGTCATCCTTTGTTTCCTTGTCCTTCAAATCAGCCTCCTCCCCCTCCTTTATCCCCTTTGTTTCTTCTTCCTCTTCATTATCCCCTGTATTCTCATCCTCTGCCTCATTCTTCACTTCCTCTTCATTATTCTTGTCCTCCAACTGAGCCTACTCTCCCTCTCGTCCTCCTTGTTTCCTTCTCCTTTTCCATAATTCACCTTTCTCACTTTGCCACAAGCCATGTGGCCACTTAGACGGCTTGTGTCCTGGTTCACATCTGTTTCCATGTAACCCTCGTCAAAGTTGTAAGGGATTTCACCACAACTTGATAAAAATGCATTGACTGTTATGTCTCACATATTGGGTGCGAGGTAACATTGCTATAGCATAATGCTTTTTGATTTCACCCTTTGAAATAATCAAGTGATTTATTCATGATTTGCCCTCATTTTTGTTTTTTAATATGTATTTGTTTTGGGAAGAAATGGGTCTCGTATGTTTTTATGAATTCGTCTTCTTTGGCAAATAAAAGAGAGAGAGAGCGGTCTAGACTCACATTAAGTGACGGCCTGCTTACACTCAAAACTCCAAACCCGAGAACGGAGTGTACATAACGGTCAAACTCGAATGAAATTGACCATTTGAGTTTTGTTTTCATTGTTGATTCTAGCCGTGTCGCGGTTAGGGAGTCAGGGCACGACACGCCATCTTTCTCATGCAGCTAATGGTAGGTCCAGCAGGCTAAATGATGCAGTCCAAGATTTCCAATCTATTCAGTTGAAATACATCATGGCGACTCTTGAGGCTTCCTTCGGCAAGGTGACCCGAGAGGAGCATCGCGAACACGTTTCACGTGCGCTGGCAGCTCCTAAGCCCGCTACACCACGAAGTACAGAACGTGGTCCAGGGTGGCCGAGAAAGCATGTCATGGTGCTTCCGCCATCCTTAGTACCCTCCAAGTCCAATGTGCCTACATCCATGGCGATCCTTATGAGAGTGCCCATGAGTGTCTCCCTCACCACAGGGGAAGACACGTTATCTTTCCGATCTTGAGTCTGACGTAGACAAAGTTGAGGAAGAACCAAGTGACAACGACGATGTACCCGAACCGTACAATGATGTGGCTGATGATTCGGAAGCAGTGTTTGACGTGGGGGACCCCTTCCGTCAGGATAGAGCCATGTTCTAGATGATTTTTGCAAAGCGCTTGAACGCGCCATGGTGGAGGTGCGCATGGAAGAACTCGACAACGACTGTGTTGCAGATGCAACCGCCATCATAGCTGATGACATCAATAATGCCCTTTAGCTCCTGCGAGCACCTCCTGCACCATTGGCATCATGAAGAACTCGGAAGCGCAGGAAGTACATGGATTGTTATGGGCCCAGACACGTGCTCATTATCCAAGCTTTTATCATTTGGTGCTGCAGCATTGTCGAAGCGATTCACCATCTTTGCCAACACTACCGCCTGCCACACCAACCGTCAATCTACGAGAAGCTAGCTTCACCGACTGTTTGTGGCTGGTACGAGCCTGGGTCTCAACGTCTACAATCCATCTACATTCCAGCACTGTCGATCTCTCCATTGGTGCCCATTGAAGAATATGCAAAGATGACATCAAGGGTGCAGGGGAGGCGTGGGCTGCGATCATACTTCTATGAGAATCCGGAGCTTAAAACCGATATCAATCGTTTGGTTGAGTGAGGCTGGCACACCAATGTCGAGAAACACTATCTGCGAGAAGGTGCATGGCATCCTGAGAGAGAGCAACATCCTCCAAATCGACAGCCACAACAACAAAAATTGTTTCTACAAGAGCTGGTGTCAAACATTTGTTGCCAATTAGCTCCATTAATCATGGCGCTGTAGTACGACGGTGTTGTAGAAGCTTCCAATTGACTAGGAAGCGCACGTAAAATTCATGCTCAAGCACACGGTGTTTGTAATCAGCCTCAAGAAGATCCAAGAATTTTTGTGGTTAACTTGGATCATACTAGAGTCCAGATCTTTCTAGACCCTTGGTATAATTACGCTCCCAAGAAGTCAGCAGAGGTCAAAGTGTGCGGGAAGGATGACAAGCACCAAGTGAAAATGCTTGTTGCATCTTCCTTCAACGGGGAGGTGCTGCCACTTCAAGTCATTTGGACAGGAAAAACCAACGCGTGTCAACCGCGCGGCGAGAACTCCGATATTGCCCTCAACAACCTTGGGTGGCACTTCACCCACACCTCAAACCATTGGGCCAGCGTGGAGACCACCAAGGAGTGGTTCTCCATGATCTTACAGCCCTACTTCATTGACAATAGTAACTGTCAAAAGATCATTCACGCCTTCTCCTCATCCTTGATGCATGGTACCCATATGCCTTTAAGTTCTTCAAGGCATGGGTTGTTGAGCGATTCCCATTGGTCATCTTGGTCTACATCCCCGCAAGATGCACCTCAAAGCTGCACCCGGCAGATGTCGGACTCCAACGTCCATTCAAAGCCAAGGTCTCCACCGCATACAATTCATGGGTGGGTGAACGCCTCACGGACAGTGACACTGATTTCAGGCACGCGTCACATCAAGGATGCGTCTGTCAGATGGATGATGCACGGGTGGGGTCAAGTGCAAGTGAACAGTTAGCTAGTTTGGAATGTATGGCAGGCTAGCGGATTCAACAAGGTCTATGACTTTGATTTCCAGTCTGCAGCTACAATGGACTACCTTGGTTTCATGTCCGAACCTCAGATGCAGGGTCATGAGAACAAAGAAGTTTTTGTGTGACCGGTGTGTTCTTGTTCTGCCACTGTCTATGTCTCCTTTTCATTTCTTGATTTAAAGAATCGTCTCTTGACATGCTCCACATTGGTGCGCACAATCTCACAACCAAACACTAAGTAAACGTTGCGACAAGCGGAGAAAAATCACTAGACATGACCAACACGCCAAAACAAAGTGACAAACCACCAAAAACATTGTGTAGAATGACCACAAAAACAAATTTCCCGACCTCACATGACCAAGTATCTAGTGGTATTTGTTTTGAGCCTAATGAATCTCTACTGGTAACTGAATAAATGAATTCATCATCCCTTAATAACTTTTTGAAATCAAAATGCAATAGGGTAGTACAATTGTAATCCTCACCTTTCTTGTAAGCATGTGCTCAATCGTTTCTTGCTTAATGCTACTCTTTACAAGCAAAAGAAAGATCCTTGTCCCTATCACACCATGATTGTGCCGATGCCAACACCAACACCGGCATGACAACAAAAGAATTTATGCAACAACACCATTTTCCATATTTGGTTTGTTTTCATGATAAAATTCCATGAGCATACTCATGGTGTAATGCCAAAGTTATTCCTTCTGATTATTAGGGATGTTAAACTAAAACCAACAGCATCTAAGCATCTTAGATTATGTTGTTTTGCTTGAATAATATGTCTTGATTCTATGGTATTGGAAATCAACGATGCAAGGAGTTTTCATGACACTTCTACATAAGGAATTTGCATCACCCCAGGGCTTTTCTGCTTAATGGCTAAAATCCATTGGAATTTTGTTAAAGCATGCCAAGTTAATGGGTTGGTGTGCCAAAATGTGCCACATATGTAGGTATTCTTGGATCTCATTAAACCAAAACAACTGAAAAGATTCAAAACCTAAGAAAACTCCTTTGTATGTGGTATTTCTTTGGTTGTCATTGTGGTGACACATATTGTGGATTGAGAAGTTAAAGTGGCTGTCTTCATTCATGGATAGAATCAAAATAGTCATTTGGGTATCAACCACGGTTTTCCACTTTTCATCGAGTGTTCATGGTTGTTTTGAGGATAAATACAATCTAAAAACATTGGCTCCATCTATTGTTTGATGAATTCGAATCAATTTCTTCTTGAGTTCTATTCTTCATATCATTTATCATAAAAAAATTCAAATATCTCAATGAAGATGTATCTCTAAGTATAATGAAACAAAATGCGTACCTTTCACTCTTTCTACATCATCAACGTAGTTTGCTCAATCAAACATGACGAAAATGTCCAAAAGTCATGATTTTCATGAGACCCATTCATTATCATGGATAAGAAGGAATTTTTGTATCATTTGTTAAATATTTCTTCCAATAACCAAAAACTATATCCCTTGATGATGAAAAAAAATCTTCCTTTCAATACATCTTTTTTAGATACAAATGAGTAGTCCAACATCTAATCTCATTTTCATGAAGACTCGAGTCCACATTTGTATCATGAGGTACAGATTACACATCATGTTGTTTTACATTTCCACAATGAGAAACATTTGTGTTTTTCAAATATGGATAGTGTCATCTCTGGTTAAGAAGGGTTTTTTGCATAGCATTTGCATGCACTAGATACTTGATGAAAGAATTATGTGATACTTAAAGAAGGTTAGAACTTCAATGCTACATATTGAAATCATAGCTCGGAGACACGATGAGAAACTAAACGTGATTTTGCAAATTCGGGCAAATTGTGAACACATTTATGCCTACAAATCATACTGTTTTTATCACAAAATCATGAAATTTTGATGTATGAGAATTCGAGCATCATTTTCATTTTAGTACACTTCATTGTGATGGAAACATGAAAAATGGCAAGGATACATATGAATACAAATGAACAATGTAATTGTGCAAGTTTTGTTACACTAATCAAGGACTTGAAAAAAATGGATATACACAACAAAACTATGGTGAGATTTTTTATGGAAGAATAACTATGTATACATGGAACCATCTTTATGTTTGGTTTATCAAACCAATGGCTAGAAATTCAAGATTTTACAATGTATACCAGCAGAAAAACTTGTACATATATGAAATTCGTGACAAATATTTTCCTATCTTATTTTTTTAATTTATTAGTTTTTCCTTCTTCACAATTCAACAACTACCTCTTCAATGCCAAAACTTTAACCAGACTTCATTTCAAACTTATTCCAATTCTACATGGTGATTATCGTAGAATTGTAGAAACTTAGTAATGACTCTTTTTCACCAAAGACGAGTAATCAACAATACCACTCAATTGAATCATTCATGGGGAGCTATTCCGAGATGAAGTATAGCTTGCAACCTCCTTCATGTCTGAGACACCGCCAATTTGTACATGAAAAAATGCATGGTGAACTTGTTGAGACGGAGGTCGGCAGAAAAACAAAACGTTTTCTTCAAATCACAAAATCTCTCCATCAAGTTGTTTTTTTTATGTAAGGAACCACATAAGACACAGTTACGAATGCAAGGCATACTTGTTGGCCAAAACCATTGGTTCACTATTGTTAACATATCTGAATCTACGTGTGGTGTTTAGGTTGAGGTATGTGTGTTCTAGTTTGCATTGGCATACATTACATCTTTCTCCTGGTGACCATTTTAATGTCACTCATATTGATTGTTATGAGTCTCTATAGAAGATGTATTTCATTGTGTATGATGGATGTTTCCATCGAAAAAACATGCCGTCTGAATGTTCTATTCCAACCAAACCATGTAGATACACCCTTGTACGTTCCAAGGAAGAAATACATGTGCACCAAATGAACCGATGAAAATGAACTAGAAATCTAAACTGATGAAATTCACAGTTTTACGTTTTAAGGAGCAAAACCGTGCACAAAATGAAGTGATGAAATCAAAATTTGTGCCTGTATTTTTATTAATTCTCAATTCATCTCATCTATACCTCCATGACAATGGTTATTCATAAACAGTCAAATTGCTTCCAATGGTCTCAACCTTGACGTAAACTATGCATTATTTTGAATTCTTTGGGTATTGGTAATACAATCATACAAAACAATACTTCACAAAACATCTCTCTGCACTAGATTTTCTTGGATGTTTTTTCTGATCGTTCCATGCCAATTTCAAATGCCACTGTGAAAACTTTCATCCTTCTTCTATGGTCATCGTTCCCCATACTTGCAACTACCTCCACCTCTTTAAACAACATTGCAATATTGTCCTCCTATGGTGTGATCTGCATGTGGTTTTTCATTAGTTCACGATGATCATTTGGGAGGAGAATGATGCTCAACCTGATGGTGGAATGAATTTTTGAGAAACTTTAGACAAATTGAATGCATGGAGAACCACAAAAAAAACCATGGGATGCGTTGTATTTTATTTAACAAGTGAATTTTTCTCCCACAAGGGTGAAATACTCTCGATAGAAAATGTAAACTCAAATGCTTATGTTCTTTTCTGATGCAATAGGGTGGAGGAAACACAAATCAAACACTGACACATGAGTCGATTTTTTGCTTTTCTAGCCTCCATGAAAAAGCATGAAATGTTTCACTAACAAGATAACATAAAACTTTCATTCTCAAAAGTAGACATAAACACAAGATGCATGGATACACACTGGGAAATGTGAAGGCCTTAAGACATTATGATGGAGACAGAGCTACTTAGGACAAGTAGGCACTAAAAAGAATTTGTCATTCTAGAGACGTTGTAATTCTACCATACATTTAATGAATGGGGTTGTAGATAAAGGATTTTTTCAAGGTTTGATTCAGATTGAAGGCAAGGATCCTCAAAACTAAGAATCTTGTTGTAAGATTCATGTTCCCTACTCTAATGAAGCATTATGTTACAATCATGTCCGGTAGTCTAAAGGCTTAAGGTCAATCATGCAAAAAACAAATCTTGTGCCCAATGTTTTATGCAATATAGTCCTTCCTTGTGATAAGGCCTATTTCAAGGTCTCCTTTAACATTCATCTCAAATATAGAGTTTTGCAATTAGTTCAAAATGAGTGACTTAGGAGGTGGTAACTTTTGGTGTTTTTTAAGAACATGTAGTTGTTTTCAAGGAATTGATAATGGAATGTTGGAGATGAGAAATGATACCAAAGGCGTAGCTATTGAATGAACTCAATGCTCAAGACATTTTGATAATGAGTCATACTGTGTTACTTCTAATTTCTAATCACAATATTTTGTTGGTGAACATTTAAAACAATAACTTCTTCTAATTTGTGTAAGATTGGCAATGTGGAATTTTTCCCCAGTCCTCACTGAAGAATAGACCAGTTGAGTTTCACTAGAAATTTCCATGTTACTTGGGCGTCCCTAAATTCGATGCACTTTAACTTCAGTATTAATTGTTAAGTTTCCATGGCCGTAGTGCTAGTGTTCGTGATATTGTAACATATGAGGCCATTGAAGACTTCAAAACAATCCATCCTTGAAACACAAAGGGGGCAAGAAAAACTTCAGGAACCACTTTCCCTCTAATGAGATCTGCTTGCAAGATTTTGACAGGTGTAACTACTACCATGGTGTCCAGCTTGAATTAGGACATCACCGCATTGCATTTAAATTACTTAACAAAACGATTCCATGTTTTACGGTGAAATCACGTGTCAACATCTAGTAGGATATTCTTACCTACAAATGATGGATAACACCTGGCATCCAACCGTGAAAAAACTACTAGGGCCATGAGTGCAACATAAAGTGCCGGCATACGTAAGATGCACATGTTCCTAACTAATTCCTAGGGAGGGAAGGTTTTTCCTAAACAATGCTACTCAACTACCTTGGTTAGGTATTCCTCTACCTGACTAGGTAGGCATCATGTACCCTGAGCATAAGGCTTCCACAGCACCATCATCCTCATGTATAAAGCATACGCCCTTCTTCCTGCATGAGCCAACTTAGTACAAGCTTAAGGCTCCTGATTCAACGATCTCATGCATTAGTAGGGCAAGATCAGTGGTTGTCAGAGGAATCCCTTAAGAGCAAGAAACCTCTTGAAGAACCTTCCACCTCAAGAACTAATAAGATTCCTCAAAGAGAAGTTTTTCCCTAGTATAAGGATACTAGTAATAAGTCCGTAATACCTATAAGAAGATTTTTTCATTACAAATCAAGAGACCATAGACATGGACCACCTTCAAGAAGCTTCTCATTCATTTGGGATATAATCCAGGATCATAGTTTTTACACGCAAAGCTCCATTGAGTTCAAACAATCTCATGTACCACAGCTTTTCTTTGTGGGGATCAAGATTCCAAGTTTTTCCATCCTGTATTTCTAGTTCTTTCCCCTCATATGAAACAAACAACAATATGGATCGACTGGAGATACTAATATTAAGTGTCCTAGCCCTTACTCCTTGTCACAAAAATCAACATTGTATGAGAGCGATAGGTGGTGCTCTCAAGAATTGCTTCAAAAGTAGGAGGAGACTACGTTGATGGTGCAAGCTTTATCTACAATCCCTACACAAGTGCACCTGTAGAGACCAGGGAGATGCTACTTCACAAAGTCACATAGTACTTTTATCATGTTTAGAGAAGCACAAGTAATATGCAAGGAGTGAATAGATCTTCATGTACTTCATGATCAATCAGTTTTGCATTGTGCACACATGTGTACAGACAAATCGCCAAGCATAATACCAAACTGAAGAGGTGCAACGCTTGAGCTGAGGAGGCTAAACGGATAGAGCAACAAGAAAAAGCAGCAAAATGAACCATGAAGAAATAGATGGATGCATTTAGCCAATAAACTAGGGATCAAGAGCTGCACTCTCAACTTGTGCAACGCACATGAAAATTTCAACCTTCACAAGCGTAGCAAGTACAACAGTCACATGAATCACAGAATGCCCAAATAACATTGGATCAACAAAGGTTGGCATGGTTTTGACAACAATAGTTGCTTGAACAGTAACAGCTAGAAAAGTAGACATAAACAAAAAGATAACGAGAACACGGATCACAGGCATCATCTGTACATCTTTTGTAAGTCCTCTCAAAGTCCTGCAACAAGAGATATCGCCACAGGTCCAACCATTTGTAAAACAAGGAGCAAATTCAAAGCAAATCATAACATAGCAACCACAAAAGAAGATGCGTGGAAGCTTCCAAGCAATACAGTCGCTGACTGGGCGTCTATCCCTGGTGAGACGTCGTCGACAGTCACAAGTCGCCACACAAGAGCAAGGGTCTGGCTAGGAGACACAAGGAAAAGTGTCATAATGGCTCAATAACATTTGTTGAGAGAAATGAAAAATGACAGGTCCATGGCATAAGTACCTGCCACGGTGCACAGTGGGTGTCACACATGGCAGCACAAGATCTGTCCTGAAACCAGCACAAAACCATTGTTTTGGCCATAACTCAGCGCAAACATGTCAAACCGCTACGCCGTCTCAACTTGGACATGAATAATCACAATTCAAACCCTAAAAACGGGCACATTCATCCTTTTTCTTTTTAAAGATGGTCCAGGCAGAAAATCCCTCCCATCAGGCTCTCTTCCGGAAGCTGCTACCTTGTTGACTGTTTTATCTGCTCAGGTATGATCACATTCATGCATCCGGCATCAAATGGTAAACACACAATGAAAATGAATGCAACTTTGGTCCACTTCCAGTCCACGGATAGACTCCCACATAATGAGGAAAAAGTGCAACAGTACCCGTACAGCTTCCACAGCTCTGGGACACTTGTCGGTCAGCGTCAAGCTAGACTTTTGGCACTAGACAACGCACCAGTACCACCACGGTCCATATTAAGGATCCACACGGGTATGGACATGGCCGAGTGATCATAGTAAACTGTACAAGTTGACAGGAACATCCCAAAACACAACACTCCTCCATCACCCGATGGTACGCATGTCCATACATGTGCAGCATTGAAACAAGTACACCAAAAAGTGCAAAACCAACCATGAAACAGACATAAACATACTCCACACTCAACCACTCTAAGGTAAGGGGTGAAATCAAACAGAATGAATGGCCGCAAGAAACTTCCCGCGTGCTAATGCCTTCGTTAAGAAGTTAACACGCTGCATTTTAGTGCCATTCTATATGACGCAAATCATGGTTTGATCTAGCAGAGAACGCACAAAGTGATGCTCAACCGCAATGTGCTTTATGTGACCGTGAAAGACAGCAGAGTTCTCCACAATTTCAAGAGGACCCCGGGTTGCGCAACGAAGCACAATGGCAAGTACTGACTCACCCAGCTCAAGGAACAGGCACTGCAACGATACTACCTGATCGACCCCTACACTGAGAGCAAAATACTCTGCCTTTAATGAGCTACGTGCAATGCAACCCTGCTCCCCACTGCGCTTGGACACAACGGTGCCACCAAGCAGGAACACATAACCGTTGCAACTGCGTCCATCTAGACTCCAGGTCGAGTTCTTATCGATGTAGCCATCAAGGATCACTAAACACTACCGCAAAAGCAGATTCTAAGGTATGGTGTGGAGACCACGTATCGCACCACTCACACAGCCGCATGAAGGCCTCTAGCGTGTGGAGTGTACAAAAACTGTGTATGGAGGTTGACAAAAAAGTCAATTTCAAAACATGTGGTAATGGCCACATACATCACAGATCTTATGAGACAAAGGTAGAAGGTCACATCCATTGTCTCCCCCAACAATGTGGGATTAGCTACCCTTAGGACATCTTGCCCATCAGGTGTGAGAGGTATAAAGTGCGTGGGCACTATGCCAAGGAGGTTGCTAAAACGCTCCCCCACAACACGTGTATATCAAGCTTGATGCAACAGTACTATGCGACGTCAGCGGTCTTTCATGATCTCCATGCCACGAAACAGTGCTGTAAGACCAAGAACCTTCATCCTATAAGTAATCTAAGGGAACACCTTGGCCTCCTTGATGACCTCCATAGAAAGAGACGTGATCAAAAGGTCGTCGACATAGATCAAGATGGCGGTGAGCCGCCTAGGGGTCCGTTGGATAAAGAGAGAAGGATCTGCCTTGCTCTGTACATATCCCGCACCAATCTTGGTGTTAGTGAATTTCTAGCCCCAACATTGAGTGGAGTGCTTAAGGCAGTACAAGGACTTGCGCAAGCACCAGGCCTTGTCCCTATCTTCAAAACCAGGCGGCTGAGCCACTTAAGTCTCCTCATCTAGAGAGCCATGGAGGAACGCATTGTTCACGTCCATCTAGTGTAGTTCCCTGTCATGCTGAGCCCCTACACAGAACAGAGCGCATGTTGAGCTTATGCGGCTGACAACGGCAAAGATGTCATTGTATTCAATTCTGAGAGAACCCCTTGATGACCAAGCGAGACTTGTGGTGTTCCAGTGAGCCATTTGGCTTCCCTCTCTTATGAAAGACTCACTTCACCTGAATAGCCTTCCTACATGGTAGAAGGTAGATTAGGTAGTAAACTCTGTGCTCTCAGATTGTGAGAAGCTTATCCTTGCAAGAAGCACACCAAGCATCAACATCTTGTGATGAAAGAGCTTCCCTCACTTTACTCAGGTCAGGCTACATAGAGGGAGAGCTCTGAGTGGTAAGAGCACACCCCTGAGTGCTAGGTCTCATAACCACAAGGTCAACTGCTCCAACACAAGCGATTTGAAACTTGGCATTGACAAGATTGTGCCTTATGATGAAAACTCATTGTACCTCTGTGTGCTCAGTGCGGACACTCTAGCCTAGGGCCTTTGTGTCGGGATCACCACTCTCGATGCTACGAGTAGTGCGCCTCGGTACAAGACCTGATGTTCACTTGACCTTGGAGTCCAATGGTCAAAGACAATCGCCGGGTTCACGTGAGTAACCTAGGCTCAAGGGGCATACCTCAAGAATAGAAACAAGCACAACTACACCTGGTAAAGGCTAGGGCAAAGGAAGTAGTGATGTCGTGAGAGGAGATGTGTATGTTGGAAACAATTGATTGGGTGAGGCAGGTAAAGCAAGGCCACGCTTGCAGGGAAGGGTACCAGCAGACACAAGTACATGATTACGGGTACCTATGTGGTGCAAAGGAAAAGGATTAAAAGCCAGTTTTGCTGGAGAGGACCGTGCGCTAACAGCAATGATTGCGGGGTCATCAAGGGTCATAGACACAGAAGTGGAGGGAGCTCCAACGGTCATATCAATCGGGCGATAGCTGCTTGCATGCTTAGACTCTCCCATCCTTTGAGAAGCCTTACACGTGGGAACGTGCATGTTAGATAGCGAAGTGATCGATGTCAGATCATGGTACGATAGAGACACAAAGAAGAGCGCGTCACGTGACTCAACGATGTGACGACGCGCAGGATCCCAAAAACGCTAGGCCTTCAACATTGGGGAGATGTCCACAAAGGAACACAAGCGATCTCGTAATGAGACCTTGGACCACTGCTAATCCACGGTGTACCACACAAAAGCCAAGGACCTAAAGACACAAGCAAGGCGCAAGTCTGCATAGTGGCAAAACCAAAGCTGGTATGGTGTGACATGGTCCAAAAGGGGACCATGCAGGAGGCGTTTTAAGACCCAAGTCATGTAAGAGAACCCTTCAAAGGCAACATTTTTGGTCAATCACCCCAAAATTTACACACATAAACTAGTGTACAAAATCAAAACATTTGTGGAGGATGTTTCCTGAAAATTTACTACCATTAATAAGAATGGTTCATGGAATTTTCGTGTAAATCCTAGATACATGGACATTTCAGTATATATTTCCTTGGAAGTCTCATTGAACTTCTGTCAAGTTCTCATACCTTAGAATTATATTACTTTTGCATTGTGAACAACGTACAGGTCAAGTAAATACTATTATTTCAATTTGACCTATTTTCAGCTGCTTCAATGTAACTATTATGCTTAGTTTATGTTGCCATACCTATTTCGGTCATCCTTTGTTGTTATCTACTATTTAGGCCTTTGTTATCCGTTGGCAGAGCATATCTACTATGACTAATTGGGTCCGGATAATACACTTGACGCCGAGTGTACAGGGCGATTCATCCACGAAGGAAGACCTTGCCAACGTCGATGTCAAGGTCACTTGCATCTGACATCGGCGTTGCGAATGACAAACGCGAGCAGTCTCGCAAACAAACTCTGAGCAAACCCTCCATGCTTCATTGGCTAGTTTGCTTTATTTTAACACGGCACCTGCCCTAACCCGACAGTTCAACAACCAAACTACGAGGTTTGGGAGTTCTCCAAAACGACCCCTCAAACCTGTTGTTGATACTCCACCCGAAACTCCAAGCAAACCCCGAAGTTTGGCAACGAGGTTGGGGTTTTATTATTTTACTCACCTAGGCACCTGCTGGGCCCCGCAATCGTGGGACCCAGCAGGTTCCCTTTTGGTTACGGAGGAAGGCGGCGATCACCAGTACACAAGTTTCATTTTTCAATGTCTATCTGCGACACTCTCCGCTACACCACCCCAATAGACTTTCGATATCGAGGGGGGGTGTGGATAACCCTCTTCCCCCCCCCTCCCAAAGTCTTAACTGTATTGGGGTGGTGTATCGGAGTTCGTATCTGAGGGTTATTGACTTTGCTAACTTGTGTGTTATAAGTGATGACCAAAGAAGTGTACACATGTTCATAACTGATAGACATGTATGATACACTTTACGATACACCCTCCCAATACACTTCACATGTTTGGGGGGGGGTGGGGCTTGCACGCTGGAACATTGGAATATATAAGTTCCAACATTTTGTATTCCGATGATACAAAACATGATAAACTCCCGAGATACACTTGAGGTTCCTTTTGGGTGGGGTTGCACCTGCAGCTCGGGCGCCTGTTAAGCACTCATCATAGACGGAAGCGATTGACAATACACGGGTATTCTTGAATGTCTATCCATGACACTCTCCGCTACACCACCCTACTGCACTTTCGATATGGAGGGGGGGTATGGATAGCACTCATTCCCCCCCACTGTTGAAAGTGTATTGGGGTGGTGTATCGGAGTGTGTATATGAAGGGTATATAATATGTCAACTTGTGTACCAAACATGATGACCAAAGAAGTGTACACATGTTCAATATTGATAAATCTCTACAATACGCTCTACGATATACCCCTCCAATACGCTTCATATGTTGGGGGGGATGGAACATTGGAATACACAATTACAAACACTTTGCATTTCCATGATACACCACCAAATACATCCCCCAGATACACTCAAGGTACTTTGGGGGGGGCACCATGGACTTTGTCACGGTTGAGCAAATGATGCAAGCAGCCCCTTCCAAACTTTGAGCAAAATCACACCTAAGGTGTACCTCGCGGTGTTGCTATACGTTTGCGACATATATGACGAGAGACCAATGTACCCACCATATAATGTGAGGACATAAGTAGGCTATCTAACATATCCGAATAAACTTAATTAAACAGAGATCACATACATAAGAAACCAAGATAAAATTCAAATATTTTATCATCAGAAAACATTCTTCCACTAGTTCAATGGTGTATTACAAAGTGTATGCATGCATGTAAAGTACTACAAACGTGAGGTATTGCATGTACGATATACACACATCACAATTAACCATAACTCAAAGGCAAAGGACTCTAGAAGAACACACTCAGACCACACAGTGAAAACTACATCCTCCATGCTGTGATTTCAGCGCTCAGAATCACCGTTCTGCTCAGGAGTAGCAGGAGCGAAGACCTAGTGAAGAGCCTTGTACTCGGCAAAAAACTTTCCATCTCAACAAGAAACTTACTGTCGCGGTTCGAGTGAAAGGGATGCACTGTCTTGCAAGACTCACGCGCAGCCATTACTGCCCACAGATGAACCGTTAGAGCGACATCACTCTTCTGGCGCAAGCTATAGACCCACCTCATCCGTGTACTCTTCAGTCAAGGTCAGATCATATCTACCCCAATCGAACAGAGACTCGACACATGGAGGACCAAGAAGGTCTGAATGGACTAAATAGAGAGGGTAAAGTGCGCGAGAATGGGAGTCAGGTTACGTGCAATGATGTGTCTTATCGTGAATGCAGAAGAGAGAGTCGGTCTTGGGCGGCTTCTCAAAGTAGACCACGCCAATACCGGGTGCGGGTTGTGTCCAAATGAGCTTCAACACAGTGTGTAAGCCCACATGACAAAAAAGACGATGAAAAACTTACTGGTGCTCAGTAGAGAGAGTGCTAGTGACAAAAACACAATTAGAAGGGGAGGAAGAGCAAGGTGGAGAAGTGCGAGACACGCGATATAAGTTATCCACAGCAGAGGTATGAAGAACAACACTACGGGTGTCAATATTGGTCACTGTCGCGGAGTTTGCGGTGTGCTCTACATTCAGTCCCATCAATGTGTAGGCAAGTACATAAAGCAAACTCAGCTTAAGGTCAAGCACAAAAGGCATCTCAGAAAGATACATAGGGCCAAACAGACCATGGAAGCCCACAACCCCAATACCATGGACTGGTAAGGACTAACCAGTGCCAGGGCACACAAAACAAACAGACAATACTCGACCGAGAACAACAAAGTCACTACACCGATAGGTCATGTGATGAGTGGCACCTGAAGCAATGATCCAAGTGCCACCGGGATCACGATTGCAGGATGTCACTTTACAACAGGCAATGGAACACTCAACCTTAGACGGAGGCTAGGCAACAAGTAAGGAGAAACGACGAAGAGTACAAAGGTGAGACTCTTGAATGAAATCAGAACTGTCAGGCCCATAGTCATTACATGCCAGATGTGCCCCCCCACACAAGTCATCACGAGTGACAAGGATAGTTGGACAAACAATCTATGGACCACACTGCTGTCACACCACACTCGCACCTCCCTAAAAGTGTAGCGCTATAGGTAACAGAGCTCGGCGATGGTGTGGTCACGTGGGTCCGTGTCGGCACTGCTTGCCGGTGGTGAAGCAGAAAATACTACGGTTGTGGTTGCCGCGCAACCACAAGACCATAGTGCATGTGCAGGCTGAAGCCCGCGACTGATCCATGCCCAATCGAATGACAACAAACACTCCGTATAGCGATGAGCGCCTCCACAGTTGTAGAAGTGTACAGAGCATCCACTTCTACTCCTCGATGACTATTGATTCAATGATTGCTGCTGGCCTGAACCATGCCTTCATCTCCCCTTCTTCCCTTGTGCTGCTATTGCCACACCCTGTGTCTTAGTTGGGGTAATTGGGGTAGAAGAGGAAGAAGAGGATATGCTATAGGATGGGGGAGAAGACTACAAGAGGGGCGTTGGTGGTGTCGCCATGATTGCTATAACAAGAGGACTCTTCAGATGAGCCATGGTTGCCTCACGTGCAAACGTCACCTGGAGGAAAAGTTGATGCGCCCTGGACCCTGATGCTTTGAGGTGGATAAGGGCTCTAGCACGGTGTCACTATATCTTGTGAAGATGTCTGCATGGTCAAGGAGAGCTCCGAGCATGATTCTGCGCAGTGCCCATAGCTGTGTACCTCCTAAGGTCCCGAGGCATGTGTATATGCGCATGGCGCGTCACTAGTAGTCGGCTGTAGAATCGGCAAGTCCCTGACAAAGGGAGTGAAAAGCATGAATGTGGGCAGCGGGGATGGCGTGTGTCTCTACAGCAAGCAAGGTAATGCCAAGTCCTAGCCTCAACGTGGATGAGCACCAGTGCCTGTGATGACCTCTCTAATGAACAAGCAGAGGTCTTCGACGGTCTCGCGTAGCATGGCGTAAAGGAGTCCGCGCCTTGCCCTGGCCGCTATGAGCACCTATGCTTGATCATTAGCCTGATACGAAATGTGGTAGAAAGGCAACAATCTCACTGAAGTGGCACAAACCTGGAAAATAATCTCCTAGCAGTCAAAACCATCCTCACTGACATACCGTGGGAGCGGTGCATCGAAGTCCTTAGGTTGCCGCTCCATAGGAAGTGCAACCACAAGCTGAGAAGGATGAAGGATTGGGAAGATACTGGGAAGAGGAAAGTTTTTGGGTTAGAGATCAACCAAAGATCAAATCTGAAGAAGGGAAGAACGAAAAGTGTGTGGGGGCCGAGAGCTCATATGTAGCTAGCAGAGACACTCCTGAAGGACACAAATCTCACTCTTGTAAGAGCCACCCTCTATGCCGGGCATGTCTAGGTCCTCATCCTAAGGAACAAGAGATGGCGGGTCACATCTTACTCTTCTCACCGGTGGTGGTGCTCACTGCTATGCGAAAGGTGCAACACCGATCACTCCCTTGGAGGTTTGCCGCGAGCCAATGGAGTGATCACGACGAAGCTTAGTGAGCGTACGGATGGAATCAGTCTGCTGTTGCTACAGATGACGCACCTCGTCCTCTTGGCTCCGCACATCCTCAATAACCTACAAGCATGGGCTCATGACCCCTGAGGAGGAAAAAGAGGGATCTAGTGGGTTTTTGCCCTTATCACTGGCTGGAGCCAGGTCAACGCTCACTATTTGCCTGGATGTGCAATTGGATGGATTAAAGAATGTTTAGCATTTCTTGAGGAGTTGAAACGTTTGCAAATTTTGACTTTTCCAACAAAACACATGACAAAGGCAAGTATTGATGTCAGCAGGGATTTGCTAATGCTAGCACGGATCTGATGACGTGATCAAGAAAACGACTCACGTCGCAGAATCCCCCCCTTTATCTTTTTTTTACGCGGTTAGTTCCTAGCCACGCGGGGGCGGCTGCTTTGCAACAACCGCACGAAAGCTGGGAAAAAGCTCCATAGCATGTTTCGCTCAGCTACCATTGCTGCTGTGTCTGCATGTGTAGTAGTAGTCGCACGGCTGCATGCGCAGCTGTGGCAACACATGCGCGCTGTTATTGCTGTTGCTATGTGCTATTGCATTAGCGCGCTGCTTTTGCAGTCCCACGTTGTGCACACAACGGCAAGGGTCAGGCTATGAGACAAGAGGCAAAATGTTGTAATGCTTCAATAGCATTTTGGGAGAAAAATGAAAAATTACAGGTTCATGGCATAAGTACCTACCGTAGCGCATAGCGAGTGTTGCACCCGGCAGCACAAGATCTGTCCCAAACCTGGCCAAAACTCATTGTTTTTGCTGTAACTCAGCGCTGACATGTTAGGACGCTACGCTATCTGAACCAAGACATGGAGAATCACAACTTGGATCCTGTGACTGGTCACATGCATGCATTTGGCATCAAATGGTGAACACACAATTCAAAATCTTGAAAATCGGGCCCACGGCCAGTCCATTGATAAACTCATACGTGCTGTAGAGAAAGTGTAGAAGGTCCCAGGCAGCATCAAGAGCTGTGAAACAATCATTGGTCAGCTCCAAGCTGGATTTCCGCCACCTGAAAACGCACTGGTACTATAAGGGTCCGCATCAAGGGTCTGCACAGGTAGGGACACAACCGAGTGGTCACAGTAAACTATACAGGTTAAAAGGAATATCAGAAATTACAACACCACTACTTTCCCATGTTGTGCCACCTATGTGACCATTTCATCAAGTTCATGATAGAATAGTGCCAAAAACTATTTGCACTCAATGAGAATAGAAACCACACACGTTGCCACCAGTGATACATGGCTTTTTGCAAGTCGCTACACAACGAAAGGCATACCAACACCAAGGGGACAAATTTCGGTAAGAAATTGCCTCAATTCATCTACATAAGATCAAGGTTGAAACATTTGATGGCGATTATTGTGTCCATATGTTTGAATGAATTACCTAGATTCATGGCATATGATTGAATCAGTGGCCTTATTGTGAGCATATGTGTGAATCAGTGGCCTAGATTCATGGCATTTGGAAGATTCATAACAAATAACTTATGCCTCCATCCTTCGGTTCACCATGTTAAGTGTTGGTAGAGTACAACTATTTCACCAAATCTGGTTTCATGACAATGGATGACCATCTCTCTCCTTTATCTACCAAGCCATACGGATGTACAAGGAGACTACTACACTAGCACATCAAGCCTTTTCCTACCCTCATAGTAAGTATGTGTACTGTGACTTGAATTAATGATTTCACATTTTAACAAAATTGTCGCACATCAACCTCGGCAACTTTGACAACATTAAGTCTTACATAAACAACGTCTGTTCACTTTGTGATGAAGTTGTAGTGACTTATGCTCTTTTCTCTAGAATTTCATTTATGACTTTCTCATCAATAGGGACACTTGGGACTATGATGTTTTTGAAAGGTACTCAAGTTTAAGCTTGAAGAAAAGCTTATGAAAGCATCCACTTGAGAAATAATTCTCAATGATTGTTGTTGCTACAATATGACAAGAGAGAATGAGATAATTGTTTAAAATGCAAGTTAATAGGGCGTGAGCACTATTCTATCCTCCCTTTGCCCCTCACAAGCCAGATTACATGATGATTGGGCGCATAAATCATTACTTTAGAGAAATGATGTGGCACAAGTAGATGGCAAGGAAATGCAAAATTTGGAAATCCAAAGACTGTGGAGCACAGGGGGAGAAGTAGGATGCTAGAAGCAAAGACAAGAAATAAAAGAAAAACAATAAGGAGGCTAAGGAGTAGGATGAAGGATACATGAAGCACCTTGACTGCAGTGGGCTATTCTTCCATATCCTAGTCAAAAACAGTGCTGAGCTGGTCCGCTTTAACTATGTATGGTACCTAAATAGTGGATGCACTTTGCACATCGTACATGATAAACATACCTCTATTAATTTTGGCATTATTGTACCTAATCATCATCATGTTTTCTCTGCCTAAGTGGCCCAAATGTGATACGTTCCTGTCTTGGGCAAAGGAAAAATGAATATCATGAGAATAAAAGTGCTCAAGTGATGTTTTAGCATATTCCATAGAAACCTTAGATCATGGTGAACCTCCTCTTACTCGAGTAGCTAATGAAGAGAGGTACACAAATCTTCAGCGATAAAACAAAACACATTGAAAAGTTGTTTAGGGGAGACATATGCACATGGTCCCCTTCTTCTGCAAAGAATAACAAAGATTGTTTTTTAAGAACTAGTTCAAACTATATGGTCAGATGGGCCCTTGGAAGTAGCAAGTCTTCACAAAATTGTTAACATAATCCTTTGTTTATGGCACAAATGACTTGACCACATGAACAACAAGACCATACTGACAATGCTCAAGGCCAATCAGGTCAATGGTCTTGGCATCCCATATAGTGTAAAAAAAGGATGTATCAAATCCTTTTGAAGGCTGTGTGCATGTCAAAACACCTAAAGAAATGTTCCCACTTGCTCAGAAATATGACATGAAACAAAATATCAAGCTTTTACAAAGAGACAAATGTGGATCTCCACTAACAACTATGTTCTACGAAGGCCATGGCTACTATTTGATTTTTTCTTAATGCAACACTGTTGGTTTTGTGCTATCTCCTAGAATTCATAGAAAATCTCCAAAATGTTTCTCCCATGTGGCTTAAAATGGCCAAGAGTAACAAAAGTTGCATGTTCTTTATTCAGATGGTTCTTTTGAGTACACTAGCACTCAGTTTGGGAATCAACATGCAGACCAGGGCATCGTGTAGCCGTTCAACATACAATACACCTCATAGTAAAACGGCATAGCAGAGAAAGGGTACCGCGAAATACAAGAGACACCAAATTAAATGCTCCTCAAAGCACAGATTGAATCCTCAAGGCTGCCATTTTCACAAAGACAAGTGGAGGGGTATGAAGGTGACTGCCACAAATGTTACTTCCACACATTCAACCCTTTCAGGTGTGGCACAATGACAAGGCTAACATCTCCATGCTTTGCACATCTTGGTGCATGGATTTCTTCCATATTGCAAAAGATAATGAACAAAAGCTATCTGGTAGAGAAACTTGGGGCTTTTTTTGGCCCTATGCTCAAAATCAAGGGCTGGGCATTGTATGCCATGAACTTCCTTTGCATCATCAACTTCAGAAATGTCTTCTTTTTGCAGGATTTAATGTGCTACGAACTGGAGGAATCTTATTCAAGCAAGCTTGGCCATCTTCAAGCATTTTAAGAAACATACATGCAATCTTTAGAAGAATACAAAGAATACAGTGAGAAACATTCCATTACTTGATTGGATGACCTTCAAAAGCCATTGTTCCTGAGTGTGATAGTTATCGCTTGCCTTATGGAATGCCTTTCGTAGTATGTCATAATGAAGTGGCAGTAGTGAGCACAGAGGATGGTCCACATCCAACATAAATGAAAACAAGAAAATTCTGCCATGTAAGGCAGGAAACTCACGCGCGTCCTACAAAAAACCTTGCAACAAATGAAAAATCAAGACATCACAAGGGAAAACATGGCAATTACAGCGGAATCAATCATCTAGGGTGTAGATTATGTGCTGGCAGACTTCACCTTGTTGGTTTGGTATCAATAAGCACGATTCCACCAGAGCCAGATAATCTCAAAGAACTCCATAGTGAGTATGATGAATAATGTACAGCTACACCACGTGCAAAGCACGAGAGTCTCATGGATCAAGAAAATAAGGAGCATAGTGAGCTTCACTTTGGCTCAAAATCAATAGGGGTGAAATGGGTGTTTAAAATCAAAACAAATGTTAATGAAATTAATTGAAATTACAAAGTTTTCCTTGTAGCATAAGAAGCTCATCCAATTTGAGGAGATAGATGATCTTGAGAGCTATGCTTCCATGTGCTACTATACCACCACCCACATTATGATAGCTAAAGTTGCATTGATGGGCTACGACATGCAGCACCTCAACGTAGAAAATTCCTCTTTGCATAGCGGGATGAATATGATAATCTACATGGAATAATGGGAGTGATACATAGGTAGGAGTGGAACGTGAAAGCTTGTAAAAGTCTGTACAAAAAGGAGAAAAGTTCCCTACTTTGGTATGAGAAGCTACATACACTTTTTGAGTCTCTTGTATTCTTCATTACCAAACTCGAAGTCGGTATTCTATGTGCTTGTCTAAGTCAGTGACCTTATCGTCTTTGGTTCATCAGCATATTTCATAAAATCCATATCAACCACCATGATGCAAAATGTGAATGTCATGCTCATGCCCAACTTAGAGCATTACGTAGGCTTGAACATCAAACGTGATCGCAAAGCACGAACATTTCACTTTAGTCACTAAACCTACACTACGAACTATGAATATTTCGATATCCTTAAACTCCACTTACCAACACATGTGTCACAACAGTAGCAAATAGATAAAGGATAGAGACAAACCAATGCAAAAAGTCAGAGCCTTCATGCTCACAAGATGTACACAACCAAATCCTCACTTTTCCCTGAGAAACCTAGTAGAAAGTAATGATACTTGTAGATAGACGATGTGCAAGGAGCTTTACACATCCACGTGCTACCTATAGAGCAAAACTTCCAGTCTTTTCTTTAGGCTTTTGAGCACTCAAACTTGAGTTTTGCATCAACGCAAGCTTTGGGGTAAGAGAGGAATGTATTGTAGTGAAACAAGATTTTTTGGCTTGTAAGGAATAGGGGTTTCTTGGATAAGCAAGCAACAAAACCTCATAACACTCTTTTTGCCAAAGCTTAGTATGTGATTGCCACTTCATTAGCATAGGAGGTAAAGTACCTTTTCAACCTAATAAAGGACATTAGATTCACTAAGGCACAATTACCATTTTCTTGGAACAAAAATGTAGCCATGCCAAACAAAGTACGGAAGAAATCAACATTGGATTTCATCAAAGGTTTAGGATAGGACAATCAAAATCATGCATGTGCCAAGCAGTAGTCAAGCGATAGAATTTGTGACAAAAAGCATCTCAAAGGAAGTCATTTGCAAGTGTGTGAATTAGTTTGGTCTCACATGCAATATCCTCTTGAATTATGTGTAGAAGCTGCCAGTTTTGGAGGGGAAAAAAGTTAATGAACACAAAAAGACCATAGTGAAAGCTTTCTTTATGCATATGAAGATCACATGATTCATGGTTTACAAGACAACATTCACTAAATCTGAGAATTTTTCAAGCGGCAAGGTATTCTCCATTCAGTTTTGGTTTTGCAAATCATCATGAATATTGTTGACTACCATATGGTTTGGTAAAATTGGCGAAACTAGCTACGCAAATTACACTTGCAAGGGGTCAACATTTTCTAACGGTCTCCTGCTTATGGAGACCAATCTCATTCTAGCATAGCTAGATTCTTAAGTTGGAGAAGCATTGATGGCTCAAAAACATCCTAATCATATATGGCTTCAACAGTAAAAGAAAATGGTGCTAAAGGATTTGCTCTTAAAACATCAAAAATGACACAAAAAGGACTCAATACAAGTGCAAAATTATATTACATAATTGAAAACAGTCAAGAGCATTGTCTAGAACCTGGAAGAAAAAGATGGATTTTCTATACAACAAAATCACAAGAAGCTAAAGAAGCATGTTCAAACATCACCAGTATCAAGGCTATGCAATTGAAATGGGTGCTTCAAGGAGGATAAAGGGGCAAGAGAAAAAACAAGAGCAAGAAAAAGACGAACAAGAATGAAGGGGTAAGGAAGAAGCAATAGCACTTGCGACGGTAGGCCAAGAAGCAAGGGATTTCTTGTTGATGTTCGTAAGAGAGTGGCAGAAGGCACATTGTGCATTTTCCCTCCCAAGCAAGCAGAGATACCACGAATTTTAAAATGGCAACTGTTGTAAGGAAAATCAAGTGAGCAAGACAGAAAGCAAGGGAATGATGAAGCAAGTGGAGAATACAAAGATACCTCTTCAATCTTATACTTGCATCCCTTCCTTTATTGCAATATTACAAAAACCCCTCTCCAAATGGAAGTCAACTGCTGATTTAAAGAGGAGGAATAAGGTGCCATCCAAGCTCACAACCAAGTAGGAGAGAAGGCAAAAGGAGACTCTCACTATGTTGGAGGTGAGTGTCTAGAGTCAGCCTCTTCACCAAACAAAATAGATAATACACCTTTGACTTTGTGAAAAGTTGTGCAAGCGATGAACGCTCTAGATGTAGCGAGCAAGAATGGAAAAGTCCACTCTAAGAGAACAACACATGTAGGAATCAAACAGGCTTGGAAACTAGAAGAAACCACCACCATGGCTGTACCTACCACAAAGAAGCTGCTCAAAACTGAAAACACAAAGAAATAGCAACCCTCTGAACATACAAGACACTTTTTGAACTACAACAACAACTTGCATGTGAAAAGAGAGTCCAAAAATGGTTATTTAAGATTTTACGATTTTTCACCTCTCGTTACGATTCATAACGAGTTACAGGGGAGAATCCAACATGTAATGTCTCATTACCATGAAGGGCCTGACAAATAACTTCTACATGATGCAACCAAAAGTTTCCTACATTGTCACAAACTCGACCTTGTTGTTTTTGCGTACACGTTAAGCAACGTAAATGCCACAAAAAAAAAATTGGCGGTGGTCCTGGCACAGAACAGTGAGGAAAACTAGAATGTTTTGAGTAAAGAAGCCAACATTCACTTGTCCTCAAACATTTTATCCACTAAAGATGTAACTTGGCCTCAGTTCTTTGATAAGGAATTTTAGAAATCACTCAAGGTATGTTTTGGAGAGCACCCAGGTCTGACATTGTCTTGTATCACCAATTTTCCAATCAAGGGGAGTTGTTGATAGTTTCCTATAGTAGGCAGATGTTAAGATCCAATTTGACAAAGACAAAACTGCATTTTGAGCATTATACAAAAAGTAATAAAATGTTTGGTGATTTTTTGATTCAACATCTACTAGGAATGTTTTCAATTGTAAAGGCTAGATAAAATCTTGAATCCAACCTTGAAGCTATCCAAAGGACATGTTACATTCGATAGAGTGGCATCCTTCACAAGGGGCATGCACATCCACCTAGCCTAGGTTTGGAGAGAGGAGCTTCTTACACCTCAATACTATATAATTATCTTTGTCAGGGAGTCCTCTATTTGACTTGGCTAGCATCATGCACCCTACGCATGAGGCGTACATTGCATAGTCATCCTCCAGTTTTGAAATTGAGCCCTTACTACTATATGGAACAATCTAGAACATGCTTGAGGATGCTTTGGAAATAGAAATGTGATGTAATAGCATGGCCAAATCAATGCTCATTGAAGGAAGGTCTCAAGAGCAAGTAACATCTCATACAAGATCCACATGAAGGCCGTACAAAGCTTCCTCAATGAGGAAGATTCTCCCCCTGAACAATAGCAGACATCTCCTAAAAGGAAACTTCTTCTAAGCATAATACAAGAGGAAGAAGACCTAAATGACGTAGAGGGAATCTCTTCATTATTGGTCAACTTACCAAATCCATAGGTATGAAAGGCAAAGTTCCTCGCATATGAAATGCTATCAGCATTATGTGAGAACTAAGAATTTTCAGGCTTCCATCTCCGAAAGCACCACACCATGACTTCGCTGGACATCCCTCCAAGGGCCCTTTAAGCATGGGAAGGTCTGCAAGCCTAGGAAGAAGTCTACCATGGTGGCTAGTCGACGTGGAGACTATGCGGAGACCTTGCAACACACCCTAGCAAGGCATTTACCCTTAGTGGGCCAAAAGCTTTCCTAGCCTAGTTTTCAAAGTACATTCATGAACCATAGTCGTACTTTGTTTCCAAAAACATTTCTAGTTTTTCAATGCAGGTACATTGAGTACTCTCCCTTTCTATTACACAAGCCGCATTGATGATCATCTAGAAACGCATAAGAATGGGTCTTAGCCCTAGTGCCAGTCACACAAATGAAGACATAACATGTATTTCCATATGGCAGTCAATTGTTACTATTATGAAAGGGTGTGATGTTTTCCTAGACCATGCCCATTTGAAGCATGTTGCATGGAATTCCTCACACCATGCTTGAGTAAAGCATGATGGAAAAAATGCAATTGATCACTTTAGTTATGAAATGGTTTTTTGCTTCCTACCTAATTCTGGGAAAGAGAGCTCTTCCTCAATACACAAAAGTTTAAAATCTTCCTAAAACTATCGAAAAACATCAAGGTGAGCATAGGGAAGATGGTGGCTAAAATGTTTTTTTCAAGAAACTTTGGAAAGAATTTCATGAAATGGTTAACTTGACCTTTTTCTCATAGCTGATATTTTAGACAATGACTAGAAATTTCATTTTTGTTAGGAACTGCCCATGAACTTGAACATCTATAGTACATACAAGAAATGGCCTTCTGGGTATGGAGTGCATGAATTTCATGTAAAACTTCATTATCTTGTTTCATGGTTGTGTTTTTCTTACGATTACGATCATTGTAAAGAATTTGTATGTTGTATCAAAAACCAAATTGTAAACTTACCAAAACGATGAAAAGCCTCCTTCATTGCTAGAAAATGTGTTGATTCATTTTTTACACATACGAAACAAGTGATTTTATCTTGATCATCAATGAGAAGCTTTTATAAAATTTGTATAAACCATTATGAAATCCAAGGCCTCCTCTAGATGAATTATTTCATAACATTACTTATTCTAACATAACCAGTGAAAACATGAAAGATCACATGATTTCAAGTACTTCTTACATGGACAATATGAGCAGAGTGAATGATTCACCTAGGGTTTTTGTCTGTTTGTGAGGCATTGATGAAGAAACTTAGTCATTGAGATGAATGCAAATATAGAAACACAAAATTTAATGGTTCTGTTTCGTGGAGGTTTAATGTATTCCTCATCTCCAATTTCATCCATGGTTGCTTGTATTCTGCCTTGTGATTTTTTTGAATTGTATTAGGGTTTCCATGACATTGTGTTGTGGAGATAATCATGCCACTTGTTACCTTAAAGAGAAGGTTTGAAAATAAAGACTATATTACATACTTGGTAAGTTCTAGAGTCATTGTTCGGCTATTGGCAAGACAACTCAAGGCAGAGGAAAACATTTTTCCTTTCAAGACAAGAACTCCTTATGGGGCATTAGTCAAACAAGGTAATTTTTGTTTGTATTCTAGGATATTGATGGACGATGTTGCCTTTGCATGCATAGTTGGATGTAATCCCTATTCATCTTTTTAGAAACTTCATTGTAAGATTTTTTGAATCATTTTATGAGAAGATAACCTTTTATTTTCTCAACACAAGGTGAAGCTTATTGAGAGGGGAGAAGTTCTGACCTCATTAAATGCCATTTGTGGTTCATTTTCCATTACATTATGTCAATTTTGAAACTTTCATAGCCGGTTAATGATTGATGCCACGAGTACAATGGTTTATCAACGTAATGACATAACACCATAGGCAACATGATAGTATGCTATGAGTTTTCCGTTTTTATAATTTCCAGCTTACATCGTAGTTTATACATAAAAAGCCGTAACAGCACATTCCAGGAGTGGAATTCCATTTTATAGTGTACGAGGTGAATTAGGCCAACTAAGGTGTTACTTAATGTGTTGTCATGGATGCCTTTGATTCATCAGTTGCCATATTAAGTGATGAAATACTTTGTAAAGAAAGGTACATAGAAAAATATCGACTGTTCTGTTGTTGTGATGATGTGAATTAGTATTTTTCAGTTGAGCATGAGATGTCAGATGGTTCTCTTTAGTTTAAATTGGAATTGTTTTCAAGCAGTCAATCCAAATGAAAACAAAGCTCATCATTGGATAAGATTTTTGAATGAAATGAAAGATGGATGACATGTTATACTTTGTACAAGACAAAGAAGCTTTACTTATGGCTAAAAACATTTCTCATGACTTTGCGCATGTACTTCATTTTGTAAGATACTTCTTTGGCTTGTTTCATGTGGATGTTGGAATTCATTTATATATATAGAGAACATCAAGAGACCCTGGCTATATCCTAAAATGAAGAATCCACAATATTTAAAAGGATACGTTCTCTAGTGTTTCATCTTAGAAAGGAATGTTTGAAAGAGTTCAATTCTGTCATTCTATTTTAAAACCTTCACAATGAGTCACGAACTTAAATTTTCAGTGATGTTTTTGGTATATGAATCGATTTAGAATACTCAATTGATTTTCAACGGCTCCAATGGTGTTTGTTCATCATGCAATAATACTAGGCATTTGTTGTTGGCTGTTGGAGATCATCCGTGGCTCTTTGCGACATGATGAGTTTTAACATATGTGTGTAAGCTGTAAATGTAAGCATTGATATCCTGTCCATGATGAGTTTTGAGCAACCTCCGATAAATGTCCATTTAGGATTCTGATTGATATTCATTTAGGATACTCTTGTGTTCTTCACTATTTTTTTTTGTCTTTGGAGATTATGTCCTAGGTAGTTTGTTTTTACAAAGTTTTTTATTATCTTCTGGATGAGAGATCCCTTTTCCCTTGTGCATGTTGTTGATTCTGTCTCATGAGAAAGCTTGTTATCATTGAGGAATGCTTATAAATCTTATCTTCCTTAACAGTAGGAGAAGCCTACTATTAGATCATTTATGTATGTAGGTTTTCCTCCAATACAAAATCTCCTTTCTTTTGGTTTCAATCGGTTTGATTTCAATGATATTGAGAGTGTAAGCTTTTGTAGAATCAAAGAGTGGAAGGATGATTCCTCACTTCGATTGGTGGTGCAAATCATTATGTACTTTAGATGCAGTAGAGTTCCATACATAAAAAATTGGAAAACGAGACCACCTTTGTCTTTTTTGTACGTTGAAGTGATATTGATTGATGGTTACATGATTGGTATCTGTTTAGGCATGATTGCATCTAGATGTATGTGTACAAAACTCATCCATGCCCGTATTAGTAACCATATTTGAATGTTGTTAATTTTTATTCATTTTTTGTTTATTCATTATTCTTTATTTGCTTCTATGTATGGCTGTATCCTTAATTAATGTATCATGTTCAAAGTGAAATGAAATCATAACACAATCAGTTCAAACATTTTCTACTCTTTCATATTCTTATGACAAAGGATACAATGCTGCATATTGGTATGACCTTTCAATCCACCTTTTCATTTCAAATTCTTTATTCTTGTGAGTATTGAATTCATGCATAATTTTGTTATTGTATGATGATGGTTACGTTTTGGACTGGACATGCATTCATTTTAGGACCAGCGTTTCTTTGTTACTATTGTAATACACATCTCCTGAAGTGAAGAACCAGGAATATGCATGGAAAAAAGTATTTGATTTCTTCTTTCATTTTATTTTCTTTCTAACTTGATGAACTGTTGGATTGAGGAAAAAGGCACGTGGAAAGAAACCTCTTCGAGCCTCCCTCTCTGATGAAAATGTTTTTCATGTAGGAAAGAAACTGAAGAGTTTGTGGCCTGAGTAGATTTGACATGATCGACTTAATCATGCGCTTGTGCGATGGTAAGAAGACTTCGAGGAAAAACCCTTTGTCTGGTCCACACAGTTATATATTGTTGAGTGCGGTGCTAAGAGAACTCCCAGTAGAATATGGTTCTGCATACGAACCCCCTAACAGGAAAATACTCAGAGACCACGTTTCCGGAGAGAGTACTTTTACAACCCCCCGTTTCGAAAACATTGATCCCCAAGTGCCATGGAATTTTTTTTTAGATCTCAAAATACCTCGAGGGGCAAGATACGATCCACGGATGCCACTGATGATGTTTTTTTTATCTCCATGAGCACCTAGGGGTTGACTACGGAAGCACAATGTACCCCGTTGACGTGTGGTTCATGGTTTCATTAACATGTACCCCTGGGTGCGCAATGCAATTGCCTTTTCTTGTGACAAAACGAAGCATGCACAACATTGTAAATAGAACGGGGTCTGACATAGCTTTGTTTCCGAGTGGTTGGTTTGTTCGTGTAAAGCATGTTGCACGTCGACTTTTCGAGAAAAAAAAATCATAATATTCCAAGGGAAGCACCACCACAAAAAGACAACCGTCGCAACAGGGTTCCATTCGTTTCCATACATGAAACGACCACGTGGACAAGACGCCATTGAAAACATAGGGAATACGTAATTTTATAAAGAGATAACACAAAATCGAAAGACAGAATGGAAGATCGAGCCGTTACAAAATACCTCTAGGGGCACTTACGGTTACGGCAACAGAACGAGTGGCTTATGGAATATTAAATTTTGGAAAAAGGGCTCTTCAATATCAAAAAATAGAAAACGGGGCTGATAATGTGAAAAAATCTACCCCTAGGGCGCATTGCGTGACCAGCACAGATAAAGGGGGCGGATCATAACTCTGCCGACCCCCTAAATGGCTTGTTGCTCCCTTATCGACACTTCAGTCTGGCGTGAGCGTTTTCGATATTTGCGGTTGTATAGATGTTACGTCAGGCACGAAGTTCTACATCGCCAGTGCAGACCACAGTCATGGATGCCGTGCGTGAAGACGATTTTCCAATGGGAGGCTTCGGCAGGCGAAGAGCTGGCACAGGGGGCAGGGGGACAGGATCGAAAGATCTCGAGGAACGGACGGTCAACGACCCATGACCACGGCAGTTCCACGCCTTCAAACGTCCCAACTAGTAACGGCCACGGCTGGCAAGGGGTGGGTGGGAATGGGAATCCCGCCCGCTCTTTTGCTGACATCAGCATTTGTCCTTCGCGGTAGTTTCGTCACCCAAAAGTTGGTGAAACGGAGCCCACTCACCCACTTTTTCATCGCGCTCGCTCATCGTTGTCCGTTTCGGAAGACGACAAGAAAATTCGTTTCGCACCGTTTCGCACAAATGGACATCGATTCGCGACCGAAACTACACATCGAAGGACTAGGCAGGACTCGGAGGCTGTCCACTTCAACCGGGATGTCACTTCATTTGAAGAAGTCTTCATTGTCCGCTATCTTAGACTGCCTGCCCTGACGTCTTTTGCGCAACAGACCCCACCATCGCGCCAAGTCACACGCACTCATCGCAGAACTTCGTCGCACACTTCAAAGCCTGGACCTTTGTGCTTTTGTAGCCCGAAAACCTGTTATCATCATTTAACTAGCTGCCGCGACGATATAGTCCTTGTTTCCCACGAGTTCCAGCCACTTCATTCATATTCGGAAAATTGGGTTCCAAACATCCCCATAGTTTATCCAGTGCTAATGGCCGTGGCCTTAGTTTTCAGACATCACAAACTTTTGAAGGGTTTTTGGACATACAGCTAAGATGTGGGATGAAATCCAATTGACAACATAGGGATATGCTCATAAAAACATAAAAGTACATGGAACATGGAAACCAAATACACTTGTTTTCGATGGATTGAAATTTATGATCTAGGAAAAAAACATAAACAATCAATTCTATGAACAACAACCCATGTTATGTATCTACATATACAATGTATGTCTTCAATACGTACATGTATACATCGAGATATCAATGCATAAGTATAAGTAATGGCAT
>SZWC01017495.1:24981-35041 GCA_023375785.1 Penium margaritaceum | reverse complement strand
CACGCACACACACACACACACACACACACACACACATACACACACACACAAACACACACCCACACATGATGGAAACTGGGGCAGCCCTCAGGGTGGTGATCAGGCTCACCAAGAGCCGCCTTGGCATGACCAACTGTTTGTGGGAGGGAGTTGCAGGTTGCATAGACAGAAGTTACGGAAGCGAATGTAGGTTTGCAATGAATGCAAATGTCTCAATCGTCTCTTGAGTGATAAAGTAAATTAGCACAGCTTTCTAACAAGCCTAAGTAGGCCTCATTTGGCACATGGAGCTGGAAGAACCACTCTGTCAAAGTCCACCTCCTAGTACACTCCTAGCCTAGCGGGATGAGCGGCAGTCACACTCTCACACAAGAGAATTACCATCCCTGCCATGTGCACAACCAATAATCTTGGTGGGGACCTTCCTTGAAGTTCCCTAAAGATCCTCCTACTGCCTTTCTACCTTGATGGCCGCTCCAAACCCCCCTGGACAATATTTGTGGCCATCATTGGTGCTGGTAGTGCAAGAGCCGTCACTTGAGCCGGACCCATTGCCACCAAACCTTGAAAATCCGTATCTCCCTGAAACAGACTCAGAATCGAGTTATGTGAAGTGTTACTGAACCAAAAAAACATCATTTACTCGCTTTTTTGACCTGATGATTTTTGTCAAGGAACCCACTTTGGTCACTTTTTTTATTGGCACCCCATATCCAACATTCTCCCACTTTGTGAGAGTAAAAATCACACAACGCCACACTGTCCCCTCAGCTGCTGAAAGCGGTGTGCTGCCAGCGCCTTGGTCAAGAAGTCTGCCAGAATCATGCTTGAAGGGTAGAACTTGATCTGCACCACCTGTTTCGCCACGAGTTTGTGGATGAAGTGATATCGCAAGTCAATGTGCTTGGTGCGGGCATGAAACTCTGCGTTCTTGGTCAGAGCAATGGCGCTCATGTTGTCACAGTAGATTGTAGTCGCTGTGGTTTGCTGCTGTCTAAGGCCTGCCAACAGCTCACGCAGCCACACAGCTTCCTTTGCTGCTTCACTCAAGGCGATGTACTCAGCTTCGGTGGAGAGGGTGACACACTCTTGCTTCTTGCTCCTCCAACTGATTGCACCTCCCCCGAGAACAAAAACGAACCCACTGGTCGACCTCCTTGTGTCCAGGTCACCTCCCCAATCTGCGTCGCTGTAGCCGATGAGGATGGGGCTGTTGTTGCCGTTGAAGGTGAGGCAAAGGCTGCTGCTACTTTTGATGTAGCGCATCACGTGCTTAACCGCCTCCCAATGCGGCATGCCCGGATTCGCGAAAAACTTGCTGAGCACTCCCACTGCTTGGCTGGTGTCGAGGCGCGTGCCGACTACTGCGTACATGAGGCTCCCAACTGCTGCTTGGTACGGCACTGCTTCCATGCGGCTGCTCTCTTGCATGCCGCGGGGAGTTTGTGTCGTGCTCAGTTTTGCTCCCACTTCCAGGGGTATCGCTACTTTGCGCGCTCCTGCCATGTTGAAGTGCTTGACGATTTCGCTCACGTACGTGCTCTGCGACAGCTCCAAAGTCTTCTGCTGCCCGTTGTGCTTGATTGGAAGGCCAAGGTAGTAACTGAGCTCTCCCATGTCCTTCATGTCGAACCTGGCAGCAAGGGACTGTTTCACATCATCCAAAAGAGACTTGGAGTCAGATGCAATGAGCACATCATCAACATAGAGCAAGATGATGACCTGGCTTGCCTCTTGCGTGCGCCCGTAGACTGCATGGTCAGCTTCAGTGCGCACATAGCCAAGGCCAGCCAGCTGCTCATCCATCTTGTGGTACCATGCTTGCGAGGCTCGCTTCAGGCCGTAGAGGGCCTTCACAAGCTTACACACCAAATCCTCCTTTCCCTCCACCACATACCCCTCCGGCTGCTCCATGTACACATCCTCTTTGAGGTCGCCATTCAGAAAAGCACACGTCACATCCATTTGGTGCACCTCCCCCCATAGCAGCAGCAGGAGTGTGGATCACTCGGATGGATGGGAACTTTGCGACAGGTGCAAATGTCTCATTGTAGTCCACACCCTTAGTCTGTGCATACCCCTTTGCAACCAACCGTGCTTTGTACCTGAGCAACTTACCATCCGCACCACGCTTGCGCTTGAATATCCACCGACACCCGATCACCCGGCTGCCGCGTGGAGCTTCCTCGAGGGTCCAGGTGCCGTTCTTCATGAGCGCACCATACTCCTTTTCTGCTGATGCACACCAAACTGCCGCCTTGGCGCTGCGCATGGCTCCAGAAAATGTGGCTGGATCATTGGTGACTGTGAGGAAAGGAAGCTCGAGGTCAGAGGACTCCGTTGGTGGTGGAGAGGTGCACAGGTTCACCAACTCCTCCAGCTGCCTCTGTTTGTTTGCGAGGCGCTCGGATCGCCTTAGCGGCTCCCCACTGTCCTTTGCACCTTTTTTTATGCGCGCGGATCATTGTGGCAGCTGATGCATGTTACTTTGTTGCTGCTCCTCATCAGATTTGGCTGCTGGCTCCTTCTCCTTCTCAGCTCCCTCCACCTCTTTGTTGATGCCGCTGTCACCTCGATCTTCCACACCGTCCTCTTCTGCTACCGGCTCTTCTCCCACTTCAGGTACAAGTGCGGGAGCAAGTGGAACTACAGACATAGGGCTCCAAGTTCAGCCCTTCAAGTCCTCTTGAAAGACGACGTCACGACTGCAGATGATCTTGCGAGCAGCGAGGTTGTAGAGGCGGTATCTCATGGTGTCGTAGCCGAGGAAGGCGGCCTTCACCGACTTCGTGTCCAGCTTGTTACGGCTGCCGGTAGGCACATGCACAAATGCGACACACCCGAAGACTTTCAGGTGCGTCACTGTTGGCTTGCATCTCATCCACGCCTCCTCCGGTGTTATCAGCGGCACGACGCGCGTGGGATTCCGGTTTTTCAGGTACGCGGCAGTGTTGACCGCTTCCGCCCAGAAGGTTGGTGGGAGCTCCGCGTCTTGGAGCATGCAGCGAACACACTCCATGAGTGTGCGGTTTGCACGTTCAGCCATGCCTTTGAGGTGCGGTGTTCTAGGTGGGGTGACTTCGTGCTTGATTCTGCGACGCTTGAGGAAAGTGTGGAAGTCGTTGGAGAGGTACTCTCCTCCACCATCGGAGCGAAGCACCTTCAACCGCCTGCCACTCTCATTCTCTGTAGCAACAATCCACACCTTGAAAGCATCAAAGCACTCATCCTTTCCAGCCAAGAAGGACACCCACATCTTCCTCAACTTGTCATCAATGAACGTGACAAAGTACAACTTGCCGGCCAAGGATTCTGATGGCATGGGACCGCACAAATCAGAGTGAACGAGTGAGAGAAGCTCAGCCGTCCCCTTCCCTTCCCCCGTGAAAGAAGCGCGGGCTTGCTTTCCTTCAATGCACCTGTCACAAGCTGATGCACCAGGCTGATTCACCCCCTTGAGCTCCACGCCCCGGACCATCTGCTGCATGGAGATGATGGCGCCAAAGCCGAGGTGACCGAGCCGGCGGTGCCACAGGCCGATGTCGTGTTTTCCCTCTCTCGCCACCAACGCTGAGTCGGCTTCCTTCTCCGATGCCACGTAGAGGCTGTAAAGACCGTCCTCCTTGTCCGCTTTTGTAAGCACACGCCCCGCACTTGTAGAGATGGTGCAGCGACCATTCTCAAAGCGAACCTGCATGCCTTCGGAGATGAGAGATGAGACGGAGAGGAGGTTAGCTGCCAGCCCCGTAACATGGAGCACCCCCTTCACACGACGTTGCACGTGCTTGCCCTCAACGGAAGCGAAACTTTCCGACTCCTCCACCAATCCAGCTGATTGGGAGGGTGGATTTGTGAGCACCACCCGGATCTTGCACATCTCTGCCAACATTGCCTTGTTCTGGATCATCGACTCAGGAGCCACTCAGCACACGACCTATCGCAGGGATTCGTTTGTTGTCTACACAGCCACTAGACCTTGCCAAGTATACATGGGTTACAGTTATGTGTAGATAGCGGTGGTAGAGGGTGAGACTGTCTCTTGTGCTTCTTTCCAAGGAAAGCACGTGGAACTTTGTGTGAAGGGGGTGCTCCATGTTCCGGGGTTGGCAGCTAGCCTCCTCTTTGTTTCCTCTCATCTCCTAAGGCCTGCAGTTCCACTTTGAGAATGGTGGCTACTCCATCTTAGCACATGCGGACCAGGTACTTGTAAATGCGGAAAACGACGATGGCCTCTAACATCTTTTTGTGGCATCGAAGAAGGGATTTGCCTCAGCAGCAGCTGCGAGAGTTGGAGACAACAATATTGGCTTGTGGCATTGCCGACTTGGACACCTTGGCTTCGGCAAAATCATCTCCAAACGTTGATAGTGCGTAGCATGCAGCTAAAGGAGGTGAAGCAGCCTGGTGCATCGGATTGCAAGAGCTGCATCAAGGGGAAGTAAGCCCGCTCTCCATTCTCTAAGGAGGGAAAGGTAGCAGTTGAGCTTCTCTGTCTTGTGCACTCTGATGGGTGTGGTTCCATGCCATCACAGTCCTTGTCTGGCAAGCTGTACTTCCTCACGCTCATTGATGACAAGTTGCAGAAGACATGGGTGTTCTTTCTGGCAGGAAAGGATGAGTGTTTTGACGTATTCAAGGCATGGTTAGCTGCTGCACTGAATGAGAGTGGCAGGCGTCTGAAGGTACTTTGCACTGATGGCGGAGGCAAGTGCCTCTCCAATGACTTATGCAATTTCCTCAAGAATTATGGGATCCAACACGAGGTGACATCACATGTAACACCGCAGCTGAATGGCGTGGCTGAGTGTGCCAACCGCACACTCATGGAGAGTGTGGGCAGCATGCTAAATGACGCCGAGCTCCAGCCAAAATTCTGGGCGGAGGCATTCAACACCGCTGTGTACCTGAAAACCGGAGCACGAAACGCGCTATGCCATTGATGACGTCGAAGGAGGCATGGACGGGACGCAAGCCAACTGTCACGCACTCAAAGGTATTCGGGTGTGGCACATTTTTCCACATGCCTGCCGCTAACAACATCAAGCTGGATGCCAAGGGTGTAAATGCTACCTTCCTTGGCTACGACACCATGGGATACAGGCTATACAGCTTCACCGCATGCAAGATTGTCTGCAGCTGTGAAGGGCTTGACATGGAGCCCTATGGAAGCAATAACAGTTGCACCGGCTCTTCAGCCAATGGGAGCCAAAGATCCTGTAGCTGAAGAGGAGTGAGCACAAGGTAGTGGTGACAGGGCAGTAGAGGGAGCTGAGGAGGCAAAGTAGCCAGCAACCAAACCAGACAAGAAGGATCAGCCGAGCAAGTAGAGACAGCTGCCACGGAGGTCTGCATGCCTCAACCATGGTCCCGATGGTCCTGTGGAGCCATTGTGGCGATCCGCGTGCCTTGCACACAAACAGAGGACACTAGAGGAGCTGCTGAACTTGTGCGGTTTGTCATCTTCACAGGAGTCTTTTGACCTTGAGCTCCTCTTCCTCACCGTTGCCGACAACCCAACGACATTCAGCGAAGCCATGTGCAGTGACGATGTAGCAGATTGGCTTGTCACAACAGACGAGGAGTACAAGGCACGCGTGAAAAATGAGACCTGGACTCTCAAGAAAGCTTCACGTGGTAGATGTGTGATCAGCTGAAGGTGGACCTTTTGGCGCAAGCCCGATGCTGATAGTAAGGTGCTCAGGTAAAAAGCATGGTTGGTTGTGAAGGGGTATGCAGAGACTGAGGGTGTGAACTCCAACAAGAATTTTGCACCCGTCACAAAGTTTCCCTCCATCCATGCAATCCTTACTCTTGCCGATACTATGGATTGGGAGGTGTACCAGATAAATGTGACGTGCGTATTTCTGAATGGTGACCTTGAGGAGGATATGTACATGGAGCAGCTAGAGGGGTATGTGGTGGAAGGATAGGAGGATCATGTGTGCAAGCTTGTGAAGGTACTCTACAGCCTGAAGCAATCGGTGCATGCATGGTAACACATGATTGATGAGCAGATGGCTAGCCTTGGTTTAGTGTGCAGCGAAGCAGATCATACGATCTATGGGCTCACATAGGACAAAATTTAGGTCATCATCATGCTCTATGTTGATGAATTGCTTATTGACTCTGACTCAAAATCTCTCCTTGAAGATTCTGAGGAGTCCCTTGCAGCCAGGTTTGACATGAAAAACATGGGAGAGCTGAGGTACTACCTGGGTCTCTAGGTGAAACGTGATCAGCAGTAACAGACCTTAGAGCTATCGCAGAGCACTTATGTGAGCGACGTCGTCAAGCGCTTCAACATGGGAGGTGTACGGAAGGTGGTGACACTGCTGGAAGTGGGAGCAAAGTTGAGCATCACGCAGGCTCCTCACGGCAAGCAACATAGCAACCGCATGGAGGCGGAACCATACTAAGGAGCAGTCAGGAGCCTCATGTATGCAGCCATCGGCACACGTCTCAACATCAGCCAAGCAGTGGGAGCAGTGAGCAAGTTCCGTGCAAACCCGGACATGCCACATTGAGAGGTGGTCAAGCGTGTGTTGCGCAGCCTCGACAGTAGCAGCAGCCTTAGCNGCTGTGGGCACAAAGTGGACTTGTGTCGTTTTTCATTCTTACAAAATAGGAGAATGATGGATACAGGGTGACAAAAAAATGACCAAATTGGGTTTCTTGATAAAAATCATCAGGTACAATAGATGCAAAGATGATTTCTTCTTGGTTGTGCAGAAATTTATGGAACATGATTCAGATTCCGTTTGATGGAGACATTCATTTTCAAGGTTTGGTGGCAGTGGGTCTGGTCAAGTGACAGCTCCTGCACTACCAACACCAATGACGGCCAGAATTATCAGCCAGGGAGGCTTGGAGCTCCCTTCAATGTAGAAAAGAAGCAGGAGGACCTTCAGGGAGCTTCAAGGAAGGCCCCCATCAAGATTATTTGTTGTGCACATGGCAGGCATGGTAATTATCTTGTGTGAGAGTGTGACTACCGCACATCCCGCTAGGATAGGAGTGTGCTTGGAGGTGAACTTTGACAGGGTGGTTCTACTAGCTCCATGCACCAAGTGGCATATAATTAGGCTTGTTAGAGAGGTATGCTAATGTTTTTTCTCATCCATGAGTCAAACCAGTCATTCGTACTCTCCACAAAACTTCATATAGTTCCGTATTTTTTTCCTGTGCAGTTTGAAACTTGTCTCTCACATACAATTGGTCCTGCCTAGCGGCTCCTTGTGAGCCTGATCACCTCCCTGAGAGGGTTGCTTAAGATTTCATCTCCCTCCACACGTTTTTCTNTATGGGCTCACATAGGACAAAATTTAGGTCATCATCATGCTCTATGTTGATGAATTGCTTATTGACTCTGACTCAAAATCTCTCCTTGAAGATTCTGAGGAGTCCCTTGCAGCCAGGTTTGACATGAAAAACATGGGAGAGCTGAGGTACTACCTGGGTCTCTAGGTGAAACGTGATCAGCAGTAACAGACCTTAGAGCTATCGCAGAGCACTTATGTGAGCGACGTCGTCAAGCGCTTCAACATGGGAGGTGTACGGAAGGTGGTGACACTGCTGGAAGTGGGAGCAAAGTTGAGCATCACGCAGGCTCCTCACGGCGGAACCATACTACGGAGCAGTCAGGAGCCTCATGTATGCAGCCATCGGCACACGTCTAAACATCAGCCAAGCAGTGGGAGCAGTGAGCAAGTTCTGTGCAAACCCGGACATGCCACATTGAGAGGTGGTCAAGCGTGTGTTGCGCAGCCTTGACAGTAGCAGCAGCCTTAGCCTCACCTTCACCGGCCAAAACAGCCCCATCCTCATTGGCTAGAGCAACACAGATTGGGGCAAAGATCTGGACAGAAGGAGATCAACTTGTGGTTTTTTGTTTTTTCTTGGAGGAGCAGCAATCAGTTGGAGGTGCAAGAAGCAAGAACGTGTTGCTCTCTCCTCCACTGTGGCAAAGTTCATCACTTTGAGTGAAGTAGCAAAGGAAGTAGTGTGGCCGCGTGATCTTCTGGAAATTCTTGGGCAGCAGTAAAAAACTGCAGTGACCATCAACTGTGACAACATGAGGGGTATCACACTCAGGAAGACTGCAGAGTTCCACGCCCGCACCAAGCACATCGACCTGCACTACCACTTTGTCCATGAGCTTGGAGCAAATGAGGTGATGCACATCCAGTTCTGCCCCTCAAGCATGATGCTGGCAGATTTCTTGATCAAGCTGCTGGTAGCGCATTGCTTTCAGCAGCTGTGGGCACAAAGTGGACTTGTGTCGTTTTTAATTCTTACAAAATAGGAGAATGATGGATACAGGGTGACAAAAAAAGACCAAATTGGGTTTCTTGATAAAAATCATCAGGTAAAATAGATGCAAAGATGATTTCTTCTTGGTTGTGTAGAAATTTATGGAACATGATTCAGATTCCGTTTGATGGAGACATTCATTTTCAAGGTTTGGTGGCAGTGGGTCTGGTCAAGTGACAGCTCCTGCACTACCAACACCAATGACGGCCAGAATTATCAGCCAGGGTGGCTTGGAGCTCCCTTCAATGTAGAAAAGCAGCAGGAGGACCTTCAGGGAGCTTCAAGGAAGGCCCCCATCAAGATTATTAGTTGTGCACATGGCAGGCATGGTAATTATCTTGTGTGAGAGTGTGACTACCGCACATCCCGCTAGGATAGGAGTGTGCTTGGAGGTGAACTTTGACAGGGTGGTTCTACTAGCTCCATGCACCAAGTGGCATATACTTAGGCTTGTTAGAGAGGTATGCTAATGTTTTTTCTCATCCATGAGTCAAACCAGTCATTCGTAGTCTCCACACAACTTCATATTGTTCCGTGTTTTTTTCCTGTGCAGTTTGCAACTTGTCTCTCACATACAATTGGTCCTGCCTAGCGGCTCCTTGTGAGCCTGATCACCTCCCTGAGAGGGTTGCTTAAGATTTCATCTCCCTCCACACGTTTTTCTTGCATAATGGTGGTGGATTCTTAGGCACGATGGTGGTGAATTCTTAGGTAAGATGGACACCTCATTTCCTGAGCATTCTTTGCTTCACTAGCTCTCCACCCCTGGAGCACCATGGCAGACTGGTGTGTTTGAGTGCTAGAACCACACCATGGAGGATGCAGTCTGTGTCTTGTGATCTAGGTGTGGTTTTTGGAGCCATTTTCCTTTGAGGTGTTCTCCCACATGACGTAGGTGAGGAGTTTCCTGTTGCGCGGTCCTTCCAAATGATGTCACATTGTACAAGCTGTGGTTTGGTTATCGTGCCGACCTCCATCTTCCTCATGTTTTGGGGTTCCCTAGCTTGAATCAAGTTCACCAAGGACAAAGAGGGGCCAAAGGTTGGACGTGTACCTCGTGGTCACAAGTGTGGCTTCCTTTACATTTCCCCGTAATGATAGGCCTAGGGCTTTTGTGACCCCGTTGACCATCGCATCTTGAGTCTCACAGCACCTACCAAGCTACCAAACATTGTGAACTGCAACCTACCAAGCATTGTGATGCTAGCTGTTGGCCACGTTCCCACATGTGTGGCTTCCAGGAAGATGGGAGATTCAAGTCCTGTAGATGGGTCTATGCAGCCATCTTCACTTGCGGCCAGTCTCCAGGTGATGAGGATCCGTGGCACACCTGCACACCTGCTCACCTCATCAGTTCCCTTCTACATGCCTCAGTCTCTGCTATTTTAGGCTCCTGGCACACCTGCTCCCATGCCAGTGTCAAGTCACCTCTGGCGCACCAGTTCCCATACCTGTGCTGGTTCCCTTTCAATTACCTACTTCCATACCAATGTCAATCCCCTCTAGCACACCTGCTCCCCTGCCAGTTCCAGTCCTCTCTTGCAGACCTAGTTTTGTGCCTATGCTAGATCCCTTTGGGATTCCTAGTCTCAATCTAGTGGCAGTATCCCCAATCACGGTTGCTTCACTGCGTATACCTGATTCCAGGATGTGCGAGCCAACAGTTGTCCAATAAACATCCTGCATCCTCTCCCCTTTCTTACGAGCATGCAGCCCTTGCAAATGTGGACCTGCCGCTTGCTGCGTAACC
>SZWC01017495.1:6114-18242 GCA_023375785.1 Penium margaritaceum | reverse complement strand
TTTCATTCATCATCTTCATCATGCCCCCAGATTGGGGCATGATAAAGACATCATTTTGGAAATGGGGAATTGTGATTATTCTTTATGGCTCGTGGTTATTCCAGTTGCTTTCTGTTCCGCATAGATTGGGGTAAACCAGGCAATGATGGAAGGGGCTCGAATAAAAACCTAGGACACACATACCCTCCACAACCCCCTCTTCCCTCCCGACCCCAACGACCACCAACCAATCCAAAACACATTACTCAAACCAACATACACGAGTAGACAACTCTAGAGATAACCTACACATCCAACCACACACATCCACATACAGTCCCCACATAAAACTTCAACCCTAAACTCCCTCCTCCCAACCACCACTGACAACATCACTCAAAGGAACAGACACAAGTTCATGTTATTACACACAATCCACCTATCCAACCATACACCTCCACATGCAATCCCCATACACACTTTCAACCACCACTCACCAAATCTTTACAAAAAAACCCACACACCAAAAAATTCACCTCCACTTACACTCTCCACATGAAATCTCGACCCCGACACTCTTTCCCCCCCTCGTCACCCAACCACCTTCAAACAATATCAAACACAGCACTAAAACCAATGTACACAAGAACAAATTTGAACCCACATCCCATAGATCCAGCCATACGCATCTACTTACACTCCCCACACACAAGTTCTACCCCACACCCCATCTCCCCCTCACCCAATGACCACCAACCATCTTTAGAATCATTTCTCAAACCAAAATACACAAGTACACATTAAAAGAGACAACACACACATCTAGCCATGTACAATCACTTACACTCCCTACATACACATTCCACCCCTTCCCCCTCCTCCCAGCCACCACTAATGAAATCACACAAAGGAACATTAAAAGGTGTATACATCTACAAAAAGATCACATATCCAACCATACAACTCCGCTTGGAGTTCCTACGTACTTTTTCAACCTTCCACCCTCCCCCCTCTGTCAAGCTACCATTTATCAAGTCACTACAACCAATGTATTGAGGAGCTCCTTGCACGGAAGCTTCCTAGTGTACTAAAGAACATCATACATGCTTCACCTAGTGTATAAAATTCCTTTGATTAACTCTACCTCTACAGAGTCATGGTTTTCATAGCTCCATCATACTGCAGTGCCAGATCATGCTACAACAGTGCTGGAAGGAAACCGCCACGGGCGCAGGAAATCCATACAGCAGAAGCACGCTTTAGGNCACTAATGAAATCACACAAAGGAACATTAAAAGGTGTATACATCTACAAAAAGATCACATATCCAACCATACAACTCCGCTTGGAGTTCCTACGTACTTTTTCAACCTTCCACCCTCCCCCCTCTGTCAAGCTACCATTTATCAAGTCACTACAACCAATGTATTGAGGAGCTCCTTGCACGGAAGCTTCCTAGTGTATTAAAGAACATTATACATGCTTCACCTAGTGTATAAAATTCCTTTGATTAACTCTACCTCTACAGAGTCATGGTTTTCATAGCTCCATCATACTGCAGTGCCAGATCATGCTACAACAGTGCTGGAAGGAAACCGCCACGGGCGCAGGAAATCCATACAGCAGAAGCACGCTTTAGGGAGAAAAAACACAATCAGGTCAAGCAATAGTAGCACCAAGCACCACATGCGCTTCTATTAGCAAGGGATGCCAGTTGCTCCATTCAGAAAGGAAGCAGTCCACTCTTGGCGGACGCGGTGGGGCTCGTGCTGGGTCCAAGTGGGGATGTGTCATGGGTGCTGATTGTGTGCCGGATAATCTGGATAGNTACTAAAGAACATCATACATGCTTCACCTAGTGTATAAAATTCCTTTGATTAACTCTACCTCTACAGAGTCATGGTTTTCATAGCTCCATCATACTGCAGTGCCAGATCATGCTACAACAGTGCTGGAAGGAAACCGCCACGGGCGCAGGAAATCCATACAGCAGAAGCACGCTTTAGGAAGAAAAAACACAATCAGGTCAAGCAATAGTAGCACCAAGCACCACATGCACTTCTATTAGCAAGGGATGCCAGTTGCTCCATTCAGAAAGGAAGCAGTCCACTCTTGGCGGACGCGGTGGGGCTCGTGCTGGGTCCAAGTGGGGATGTGTCATGGGTGCTGATTGTGTGCCGGATAATCTGGATAGAGAAGCATGGCTCCGAGAGCAGCGGATGAAGCAGCAACAATGATTATGTCTTCTGGTTTCTGCTGGAGGGGGGATACTCGCAGGAGAGGCAGGCTGCATCGGCTAGCATTGGAAAGCAGGCAGCTGTAGCCGTCGGGCTGCCAAGAAGCAGACAGGTGGAAAAAACATTCACACCATTTCAGCAAGTCAGCTGCAAAGTTGAGCAGCCGGAGATGGCGGGATGTGCAAGTGGATGCAAAAGGTTGGGAGGGCATGTGATTTTACAATCATGAGGGGCTACAGATGTGCAGGATGGGGAGGCCAGGCGAAAAATGGTGCAATGATAGCTGAGAGAATGCACTGAGGTGGCAAGAAATCCTGACATGGTTGAGCATAACAGATAGGTAGCTAAGAGGGCTGCGGTCTTGAAGGTGCAGCTCCACATGGGATGGAAGCAGCCGCCAGACTCTGCCAGTAGTATGGTGATGTGGCATTGAGACAGGAGGTCATGCACACGCCTCCAAAGGGGTCTAGAGCTGAGAGGGCTCTACCAAGGAGGGTGCAAGTGTTGTAGTGGAAGAGTGGAAGCTAAAGATGACTGTGCCATGAACCTGTTGGGGGCACCTTGAAGGGGAGCCGAGTGCAATGATAAGGCACGAGGGGGGGATTTTTATGAATTTTTTCCCTCATGATGCCATTGTGTGAGTGGTAGGTGGCTGAAAATTCCTGCTTAGACATTTGCAAGAGGACCCGGGTGCTGGATTTACACTGCACCATGTATACGTTCAAGGCTTTCATCATCTGCTTGCAGCGTCAAGACCGGCGTCCTCGACGGAGAAGTGCTCACAATGATTTATCCGTGAGAAGGTAGCTGGCACAGGGAAGGCATGTACGGCCAAGGCTGGAGGTATAGAGCATGGAATAGGCCAAAACAGCTCACGGCAAAGGCTGTCGACAAGGCGGCCGGTTGGTGCAGGCCACTCANTGAGTGGTAGGTGGCTGAAAATTCCTGCTTAGACATTTGCAAGAGGACCCGGGTGCTGGATTTACACTGCACCATGTATACGTTCAAGGCTTTCATCATCTGCTTGCAGCGTCAAGACCGGCGTCCTCGACGGAGAAGTGCTCACAATGATTTATCCGTGAGAAGGTAGCTGGCACAGGGAAGGCATGCACGGCCAAGGCTGGAGGTATAGAGCATGGAATAGGCAAAAACAGCTCACGGCAAAGGCTGTCGACAAGGCGGCCGGTTGGTGCAGGCCACTCAATGATGTGGCAGGAATTCATCCTGAAGGGTTTAGATAGTGCCATTTGAGATAGACCACTCAGCAAAGTGTGCTGAAAGATAATCTGAGTGCAGATCCTGAATCTTGGCAATGTGCTTACTCCTACATAAAAAAATCACAGGTATTGGCCACACAAATAGGAAATTATGGGCTCTCCAATTTTTGTGAGGGGTTTGGCCATTTTCAGTAGTATGCTTTGTTACAGGAGCAGTTAGCCAGATTGCGGCTCCAGACTACACCGCAATGTCGGCAGTAAACTTTGGCGCTGGATTAGTCTGCATTACAAAACGCTGTTTATTGGGGAATAGGCCAAAATCCAGGTTTCAGGCTCCGACTTAGTAGTATAGTTTCTTTCTCAGACTGGGTCAAAATAATGACTGGAGTTCCGAGGACAGGTTTCAAACCCTGTCAAAGTCCGACACCAATATTCAATAGTCAAATTGTTGAGGCACCTCCAAACACTACAGGGGATCCTTACACCACGTGTCATGGGACCTGTGCCTCCAGAAAATCGTTTCTCATGTGCCTAAAGGTGCCAGAATGCGAGGCATACCACATGCTCACAGATTGCTTGCCCAAACTGCAACCCGTGGATTGGCTCGACGTGGCTGGACTTGGAATAACCAACTGTGAAGGCTGGAGGGCACAGAAAAAGATGAAGGAAAGAAAGTAGGAGCAGCGGGCATGGGATGTACAAGGGGGAGAATGTATTTGCTCCTCTGCATGACTGGGTGCGGTGCTGGGAGGTGCGAAGTAGCCGCTGAAGGGAGAAAAATCCTCACGGCTTACTCCTGCTACCTTTAGAGTATTGGATGGAAGTTACTGAGTCTTGAATTCTTGGTGAATCCGGTGCAACTTGAATTGCCAGAATCAGCTAAGAAACGAGGATGTTACAGGCTATNACTTAGGAAGGATCTTACTTGCTTCACACATCTTAGGGACATGTTCTTTGTGATCAGAAGCACATGGTTGCCCATGGAAAATGTGACATCACATCAACCACCAATGGTATAGGCCTTTTGATGCTGCTTTGCTTGATAGATGTATTCACTATGGGAAATTGATACTCCATCATGGCCTGACCTACTATGAGAGATAGAGCATGCTTTGGCAAGACTTGGAGGCAAAATGTGCACTTTCTAGTAACGGCACACTATGTGAGCATATCTCTAGCAGACCTCAGACAGAACTAAAAATCGACGAGCTGGGGAAAACTTGTGATTGGTTATTCTGATGGGGACCATATCATCAATGTTAAATGGATGTTCACAAGATTTCCAACACATCAAACATCGCATGATTCAGTCAAATGCACAAGATGATACGCTGGCCACAGTGCAGGTTACACACCTACTTGATCCACCTCACACCACCTAACGCTTCTCCACCATATCCCATGCGTAATGGTGACGCAAACTGAGGTAATCCATCATTTTGTGCTGTTTTGGGTTGTTTTTCAGCGAGATGATTCCGGTGTTTTCCTTCTAAACCACCATTGCCTTTTGCTGCACCATACATAGCTCCCCCAACAGCCTACATAGCCACACCACCTCCTTGACCACTTCAACAAATGCAATGTACTCCGAATCAACAAAGGAGGTAGCAACACAATCCTCCTTTTTGATGCACCATGAGACAACTACACTAGTGAGGAAGAACATGTAGCATTATGTGGAAATCCTCTCTTCCACATTGCCAGCATAGTCTTCATCCATATAGTAGACCAAACGCAAAGGGTTGGGCCGCCCCTTACCGTCAAACCTGAGGCATGCGTGTCGTGTTACCTACAGGTATCAGAAGATGCCCACAACCACCTTCCAGTGCAGTGGACTTGAATAAGCCACATATCTGCTCACTTGGCCAACTGTGTAGGCCAAGTCTGGTAGAGTCAAAACCATGCGTACATGAGCCTATCTACCGCCAATCCGCACAGTACCCCTTCCATGTCTTCCCATGCTTCTTTTGTTTGTGACACCATCTCCCTTCTCAGTTCATTGGTTACAAAGACATTAATGATAGCTGATCTCCAGTCATCCATACCATACCACTCCAACACCTCAGCCACGTATTTGGCATGTCTTTGCTCTTGCATGTGCGCACTCTGGTTCCACATGATACTTATCCCCAGGTAGTTTTCCATGTTGGATTGATGCTCCTCACCATGGCAGGAGTGACTCCAAAAAGGAACACCAAAAATACAAGCATTAGTGGCTTAGTGATCAATGGTGTCCACCTCTAGAGGCAGGGGCCTGGGTTCAAGTCCCACAAGATGAAATCCTGCCCTGCCTCAAGGGAGGTGGAAAATAGATGCTAGGAAGCTAGCTCAACCTCTAGAGTTCCTTATTAAGTTTCTAGAAGGCCAGGTGAGGGTCCAGGAAGGTGGCACACCTTCTAGAAGAGGTGACTTGTCCTACAAGGCATCTAGAGGTGTTTTGGTCTTCTGGACACCTTCCCTCCTACTAGAAGCAAGTTGAGGAATCTAGGAAGGGGCAGAAGCTTCTAGAGGAAGGAAGGGATGCCTTCCTAGGTGGGAAAAGGACAGCCTACCAAGGGCCACTCTAGAAGCCATAGAATCTGCTAGGAAGTTCCAAATCTGGCATGCTTTGGTGTTCTGGAAAGCTTAGATCAGTGGCTATAAAATGCCACTACTTTTGAACCTTGATCAAGTGTACATTCCCAGTCAATTGACGCCAAAGATATTGCCTCAATCTCTGACCAGTTTTCTGCCATCCTTGGAACTAGTTGCCTCCACAGTTTCAGTCTCTCCAAAAAGAGTTGGTGGTGTGAGCCAGCCACTGCTAGGGACCCTCCAGGGTGCACACTCACCCTCAGGCCAACATTCCAGATCCCCCCTGTCCAACATGTAGAATGTGATCCTTCAGCTGCTATAGGATTGGCAGGTGCGTCGAACATAAAATCAGGTTGTCCATGTAGAGTTCAACAATCTGATGGAGCAGTTTGTCACAATCCACGTGCATGCCAACTCTGATTTAGTTTCTGCATTCCAATGCTCCCCTTTTGGCCACACAATAACCTCTCGCATGGTTGTTGGCTCTGTTGGTGTAGCCAACATGTGCCGCGCCATGCAAATTCATAAACCTGTGCTTGCATCAAAGCACTTCCCCACTCTTTGCTGCCTTCTGTGGTGGCGTGACAGTTTTGGTAGGGCCTCATTGCTTCACTCTAATTACTCCAACTCTGCATGATCTGGTGAATTATCAACCAGAAAACTCCACAAGGGTCTCTCATAATCAAGCAAAACATCACCTGGATAGCTAAAGTTTTTGGTGGATGTTCAACTGTCGTCTGATGTGTACTTTGCCGGAAGTGCATTACTTGGCACCCTTTTTTCCTCATCCTCCAGATCCTTCCGGTGGATCCCCTCCTTAACGTCCTTGTAGTTTGAGTCCTCCATGTCAACTACCACCTCTGTTGCACTGCCATGCTCCAATGCTGAATCCTCAAGTTGAGTATCCACTCACTTCTTCTCGTGGTCAAGGACCTAGAACTACTCCCTCGTCTTCAGAGATTCCACCACATCCACATCATTGCTGCTGGTGTCACTTTGTTTCTCATCAAATGCGACATCTTGGCCACAGATTATCTCCTCCTCGTGNCATGCTCCAATGCTGAATCCTCAAGTTGAGTATCCACTCACTTCTTCTCGTGGTCAAGGACCTAGAACTACTCCCTCGTCTTCAGAGAGTCCACCACATCCACATCATTGCTGCTGGTGTCACTTTGTTTCTCATCAAATGCGACATCTTGGCCACAGATTATCTCCTCCTTGTGCATTTTGTTGATCTAATACGCCTTACGTATGCACTCATAGCCAAAGAAGAGATACAACTTTCCTCGCGGCTCAAGCTTGGTGTTGCACTACTTTGCAACCTACACCATCGCATACACCTTGCACCCGAACACTTCCAGGTGTGCCACACTTGGCTTGCACCAACTCCAAAAAAGTTTTGGCATTTTCCAACCACTCTTCCCCACCAGAACTTTTCACGAGATTAGGTTGATGTTGTAGACTACCTTGGGCACAGCTTCTGCCTAGAAGCATCGTGACAATTCTATATCCACCAACGTATCATGTACCATGCTAAGAAGCATTTGGCTTTCCCTCTCCACCATGCCACTAAACTGGGATGAATGGCCCAATCTTTTGTTCCCATTTCATAACATTCTGCTTCAGCCACCTACTACAGTCCATGTGATCTTTGACATTGTAATTTCATATCCCTCAGCCCTTCTGGCCAGTTTACCTCCCCATTGTGGTGACATAATCCTCCAGTCAGTCCTGCACCTGGCCTTTCCACTTCATGAAGTACACAGATTTTTTCTACTGCAGTCATCCTTGAAACTGATAAAGTAATACATGTCGCTTTTTGAATGGTCTACACATATCAATGTGCACGCCCTCTAGTAGGTGAGAAGTTTGATTCACTTTCTGGTTGAACTGTTTGTGCCACACATTCTCCATCATGAAAGGCGCACGCTTCTTGCAAATTTCTTCATCTTTCACCTTTTGCATACCGTGAATGATGAGGATGCATACCAGCCCATGCTGCACCATCTCCTTCATGACTACGTATGAGAAATGCCCCATTCATCGGTGCCACGGCTCAAGGTCATCTCCCCCTCCTTTGGCCAAGTTGATACAGATTTTGTGCAAGTCTGTTGAGTCTATTGCCACAAAGATCACCTTGCTCTTCACCATGTAGACATCTCCTTAGTGCTTAGCCTCCAACATGGTCTTGCCACAACCGTCTTTCTGCAGTACCACCCCATTTCTCGTGACAAACACCTCCTGCCCCTTGTCCATAAAGCTCTTGATTATTGTAGTGCAGCCAAGCCAGGCACATACTACACATCATTTATGATGCGCTGAACCCGCTTTTGGTAGTTCCACGTGCCATTCAGAAGCGCCTTGCCTCTGGTTTCTTTTCCACCAACCTTTCCCTCCTCGATGCACTCCCAGACCCAGTGGGCCTCCTTGCCACACATGCCAAACACACCCTTCATAGCGCCCTTCTTGCTGTTGGCATGTCCACCACCTCCCTTGCCCCCGTTTCCGCTACCACGTGTTTTGGTGATGAGGGTTGATGAGGGAAACGATGCTTCCCTACAGCTCCGTCACTATACCTCATTGCNTTGTAGACTACCTTGGGCACAGCTTCTGCCTAGAAGCATCGTGACAATTCTACATCCACCAACGTATCATGTACCATGCTAAGAAGCATTTGGCTTTCCCTCTCCACCATGCCACTAAACTGGGATGAATGGCCCAATCTTTTGTTCCCATTTCATACCATTCTGCTTCAGCCACCTACTACAGTCCATGTGATCTTTGACATTGTAGTTTCATATCCCTCAGTCCTTCTGGCCAGTTTACCTCCCCATTGTGGTGACATAATCCTCCAGTCAGTCCTGCACCTGGCCTTTCCACTTCATGAAGTACACAGATTTTTTCTACTGCAGTCATCCTTGAAACTGATAAAGTAATACATGTCGCTTTTTGAATGGTCTACACATATCAATGTGCACGCCCTCTAGTAGGTGAGAAGTTTGATTCACTTTCTGGTTGAACTGTTTGTGCCACACATTCTCCATCATGAAAGGCGCACGCTTCTTGCAAATTTCTTCATCTTTCACCTTTTGCATACCGTGAATGATGAGGATGCATACCAGCCCATGCTGCACCATCTCCTTCATGACTACGTATGAGAAATGCCNTTGATTATTGTAGTGCAGCCAAGCCAGGCACATACTACACATCATTTATGATGCGCTGAACCCGCTTTTGGTAGTTCCACGTGCCATTCAGAAGCGCCTTGCCTCTGGTTTCTTTTCCACCAACCTTTCCCTCCTCGATGCACTCCCAGACCCAGTGGGCCTCCTTGCCACACATGCCAAACACACCCTTCATAGCGCCCTTCTTGCTGTTGGCATGTCCACCACCTCCCTTGCCCCCGTTTCCGCTACCACGTGTTTTGGTGATGAGGGTTGATGAGGGAAACGATGCTTCCCTACAGCTCCGTCACTATACCTCATTGCAGATGTATCTTGCGACTGCATCATAGGTGAGCTTGTCCTCTGTCCATCCCCTTGGGATGGTGATGAGAGGGCTCCAACTGTGAGGAACGACCATGAGGAGGGCCATCTCTTGTAGCTGGGTGTTGATCTTTCAACCTACATCATTGCACTGTGAGGCAAGCAACTCAATGTGTTGCAAAGAAATAGATTGGGCAATGTGTGTTCAGAAAAGCTGAAAGGACAAGAACTCAACTACGCTGTACACAAGAAATAGGTACTAGCAATCGTGTATGCATTTAAGACATGGTGATGCTATCTTGAATGNTTTCCACTTCATGAAGTACACAGATTTTTTCTACTGCAGTCATCCTTGAAACTGATAAAGTAATACATGTCGCTTTTTGAATGGTCTACACATATCAATGTGCACGCCCTCTAGTAGGTGAGAAGTTTGATTCACTTTCTGGTTGAACTGTTTGTGCCACACATTCTCCATCATGAAAGGCGCACGCTTCTTGCAAATTTCTTCATCTTTCACCTTTTGCATACCGTGAATGATGAGGATGCATACCAGCCCATGCTGCACCATCTCCTTCATGACTACGTATGAGAAATGCCCCATTCATCGGTGCCACGGCTCAAGGTCATCTCCCCCTCCTTTGGCCAAGTTGATACAGATTTTNCACTGTGAGGCAAGCAACTCAATGTGTTGCAAAGAAATAGATTGGGCAATGTGTGTTCAGAAAAGCTGAAAGGACAAGAACTCAACTACGCTGTACACAAGAAATAGGTACTAGCAATCGTGTATGCATTTAAGACATGGTGATGCTATCTTGAATGCCGCAGATGCATTGTGCGTACAAACCACCATGTTCTAAAATATCTGAAGACGCAGCTGAACCTCAGTCAACATCAAACCCAATGGATGGAGCTCCTAAAATCCGGGTTCAACTACGATGTTGAGTACCGGCCAGGCAAAATCAACCCAGCAGATGCGATCAGTCACCGACCAGATCTGATGGCTGAGGCAACAATGCTACAGCTACAACGAGATCCGTATTTCAATCAACTGTTCACACGAGTCTACAACTGGTATGACAGATACGAAAACATGATATTTTGGCGACGAAGATTCACTCACGACGACTATTCACTCACCAGGTGGTCGTTCTCCCAAGCGAAGAACTCTGCCGCATGTTGATCGAAGAGTGCCACGACATCGGTTCTGGTGGACACCATGGAGAGGAAAAGATGTTGACGAAGCCAGCAAAGTATTATTGGTGGGACAAGATGAAATCCGACATGGCCAAATTCTATAAATCCTGTGACATGTGTCAATGACAAAAATCCCGTCGCACATGGCCACCTGGACTTCTGCAGCTGCCATTTATGCCCAATCATCCCAAATCCATACACTTAATGATGAGTGTACAGCACTTGAAAACATGGTAAGGGTCATTCTGTGAAAGAGGGTGGGAAAAACTAGAAGTCATTTGAGAAATTTCTTGTTAATTGCATATAAACAAAATGATCCGTGTACATGGGTGGGAAAGTTCAGTGAAATTGCTTGAGGAGATACTCCCTCAAATGATAGCAAGACTTTTACAGAAATCTTAAATACTTTGAGGACATACAATTAACTCCTCTTTTCAAACAAGGTTACCTGAAAGTAACCTTGTTACTTTGACAGAAATCTTAAAGACTTTGAGGACATACAATTCTTGAATTGTATGATACCTGCTTTTGCTTGTGAATCGAACATGTTATCGATCGACCTGCTGGTCACATCTTGCAATGACGACAGCTTGACTCGCTTGCACGACCTGTCGCTCTCACAACCAGTCTCCATAGCAAAAGCCAAGAAACATGTTGGTGGACAATTGTAACGGTCCGTTCATATCATAAAGAATCTATCTTTCCATGCGTTTGTAAAACAATAAAATGACTGTCGGAGTGCGAGTGGAAGCAAGTAGTATTTGTGTTTCATGCTAAGATTGCTGTCGATAAGGGAGATTGATTGGTCTGAAGCAAGAAAAACATCGATAAGTACTAGAAGTATATATCTTCTAGTTTCAGTTTAAGCATGAGAAAGGTATGCCGAATATTATATGTTCTATGTTTATCAACAGCTTACTATCGACGGCTCAGATGCACTCGTTCATATCTTTAGTCGTCCATCGGCTTTACTTGAAAATACACGCTTTAGATACAATCCTAAATCAGAGACAGGGAGGATGGCATCGATGCCCCCCCCCCCCCCCCCCCTCCCCTTCGAAGTCGAAACTGTATTCAGCGAATGTATTGGGTCGTGTATCTGGGGGACAGTCAAACAAAAACACAGATTCATTCATACACTAGTACTCTTTTTTTGCATGCATGCAATGCACTCCCCGCTTCCCATCGCCCAATACATTCAATGTGTGGGGGAGGGTGGATGTGAACAAGTTATCGGGCCTGTTACGTTCTGTGCAAAATCCTGACCAAAAACGTCACTAAAAAAACCTTTGCATGTACCGTCAATTTCTTCATTTGAATGTGTTAGATCGAATATGAAATGTTTCATTTTGAGCTACACTTGTTTAGCTTTCTCGTTGTCTACCAGCTTCACCTCCCAATACACTTCCCAGATTCACTTCACCGTTTGTGGGGGGGGG
>SZWC01017494.1:30308-46212 GCA_023375785.1 Penium margaritaceum | reverse complement strand
ACACACACACACACACACACACACACACACACACACACACACACACACACACACACACACACACACACACACACACACACACACACATGGACAGACACAAACAAACATGCATGCACATGCCGACTCACTTTGTTGCGCATGTCGTAGACGTATGCCTCCACAGCATTCTTCTTCTCCTTGGTCTCCTCCATCACTCGGTCCTGCACACTCATCTCAGAAGAAGGTGAGGTCAGCGAGCCATGCCAAGACATTCCTCATTGACTGGAACGTCTCAGCTTGCAGAGGACTCAACTCAACCTGTGCTCACTCTTTTTAAACAAAAGAAAAGCAGATAAAGCATGCTCAGATTCTCTGATAGCTTACAGGGCTAGAAGCCCCACACGCGCATGCGTCAGCAATGCCAAAGCATAGAGAACATGTGCACCACACAACCAGGAATCCATGAGCACCTGTGTGTCCCACCAACACCAACACCCACCTGCAGCGCCATGTCGTACTCCTGTTCCACCAACTTCTGCAGGTTCTGAGGGGCCAGGCCACTTGCCAGCTGAGCCTCGATGGGCACATCTGTCCGCTTTGTCTTCTTCTTCTTCACCACCTCGGGCTGCAACAAATGCCAGCCACCGCCAACACACACAGAGGCAAGTGATATGCAAACCAACAGGAGCAGTGTGCTTCGCATGCAAGACTCTTCCATCGAACAAAAAAGAGAAAGGATCTTCCGCAGACTGGCTGACCATGCCTTTCACAAGGCCTACCAGACTCGATCGCAACACCCTCCCACCAACTCCCTTTTGTCCTTCCTCCCATCCTCACCGTCCGCCTCCACCTGCCATGCTAGCGAAGGCCTGCAAATATGGTCAACAGACTGTGAGTTAACATGGCAGCGTTCTGAGAAATAGTGCGAATCTGCTTGCACCAACCATCCCTAGAGCTTTCACAAGCCATGGCAGTGTCATCCCATGGCTTCTAGCTCCACACACACCGTAACCACCATCCCCTGCCATTCCCCGCTTGGGCTTTTGAGGCTCAGAATGGCCATTGTGAAGATTCTTACACCGATCACGTGACCACAGCCTCAGAAAGACACGTGACCACAGCACCACTTTTCAGTCTCAGCAATGCGTGCACAACAGTTATCCTCTGCACTTGTCCAGTGAGCATGCTCCACCAATGAGCTCAATGTGTTTTCCATGCTTCCCTTCAGCCACCCGGACTGAAAAGGCGCAGCTGCTGCAAGCGCTGAGTTGCCACTGACATGTCACCATCATATGCACACAAACTGAAGCCACGAGAAAATACCTGATCGGCCATGCGGCACACCAGCCCTTACCCGTCTTCCTGTGCCTTCCCCTCTCACCAAGAAACCATTCAATCCATAGCTGGCCTCCCAGAAGTCAACGAGTTTGCACGACAGGACCAACGCATGGAGGCTTAGAAGCTCTGGCAACATAACCAACACACGCTCTTTCTACTGGCTCATCCTTCTCCCTCCTTGCACAACCACTCCATCAACTGGAGAACGAGAGCTAACATCTTGCCTTCCAATGCATGCACCTGCAAGAAAACTCAGAAGAAACCCCCAGTTCAAGCGCGCGCGCGCGCGCACACACACACACACACACACACACACACACACACACACACACACACACACACACACACACACACACACACACACACACACACCACACCCGCACGCACGCTCGCACGCACGCACGCACGCACGCACGCACGCACACACGCACGCACGCACACACACACACACACACACACACACACACCACACCCGCACGCACGCTCGCACGCACGCACGCACGCACGCACGCACGCACACACGCACGCATGCACACACGCACGCACGCACGCATGCACGCACGCACGCACGCACGCACGCACGCACGCACGCACACACGCACGCACACATCATCCCTTCCTCCCTACCCTGCCCCATCCTTATCTAGAGTATCTTACCTTGGCCTCCTCCTTGGCACCCGCATCTTCAGCGCCTGCATCGTCTGCAGACACCTCTGTGGCCGCAGCGTCGCCTTCGCCGTCCTTCTTTGCCGCAGCTGTGTCCATGGCTGCGTCCTTCTTGGCCGGCACCTCCACCTCCTCCTCCTCCAGCAACTGCATGCACTCATGCGCATCGGCCACCACAACAACCACAACGTGCAGCAGACAAGTGCCGCCAAGCTCATACCGAGTGCCGCACAAAGGCAGCGTGGAACCTTACTCTCAGCAACAGCGAGTGCTGCTCTGCGCTCAGACGTATAGAGAAAGGGAGCTGCAACAGAAGACCAAACGAATGCATCACCAGCCTAGATTCTTACAAGAAATTACTGCAAGGAAGCAGACAATGGGAGTTGAGAGGCAAGAAGGACGGAGTTTACAATTGGAATGAACTGAATTGAACTGAGGTGAAGTGACGTGAGGTGAAGTGAGGTGTAGTGAGGTGAGGCAAGGTGAAGTGAGGTGAAGTGCAGCAGATGAACAGCAGCACACTTACTGTGGCGGACTCCACCGACAGCACGCCGTGCAGGTTGAGGCGGATCTTCACCTTCAGCTTCGGCTTCGCTGTTCCTACGAGCGATGGGGCAAATGGCCCCACCTGCACGATAGCAGCGTGTGATGCAGGGGAACGAGATGGTGGACAACGCGTTGAAAGGAAGAGGAATACACTGGACACTGAAAGGGTACACAATGTTGACCTGGCAGGTGCGACTGTACTGGTTCAGTGTAGAGCAGTAGCAGCCACCACAAGAGAGAGGTGGTAGGAGGTTCAGTGCTCACAACCTAGGGACAACCCAAAGACGACAACGAATACAGCATCCTACCGGCATCTCAAATAGTCCTCCCGGTTGTGGCATTTAGTGTTTTTTGCCGTTGTAACTGGGGCCCCGCGGTAGCGGGGCCCCAGTGATCGCACAGCAACCGAATGCGACTAGTAGTCCTCCGCAGAAGAATCGACGGTACCGAAACCTTGGATAACACGCAATTACCCATACTTTCCGGACACTTAGGTGTCCGGATGGGTTGGGGTTTTATGTTTTTGCCCGTCTACGCAGGGGCCCGCGGTAGCGGGCCCCTGCGTTTACATTCCAACGTAATGCATCCGGATTCGACGCGCCGCGGCGTCCGGAAAGTTGGGATAACAGCAGGTTACACGGTACACGACTGCGTTGTATGAGCTGAAAGGGCGCGCACGCACCTGCTGCAGTGGCACTACAACACTTATCTTGCTGCTGCTGCTGTTGCTGCTGGCAGGGGCAGGGACGACACAGTGGTAGCGGCGTCTCTGACAACGAGAGTAACAATGGTGGTGAGTCATCCCTGAAATCGGCGACCAAGGCTAATCCAATCAGACACCCGTTCTTATCCAAGCTAGTCCCACAAATCCGATAGTACCCAATGAACTGCCTAAACATGGTTGCATGGTGCTCAGTGCCATGGTTCATCAAGGGTAGAACCATCCAGAACCATTAACAAACCAACCAAATACAGACTGAAAACAAACTTTTGCAAACAAAACTATCCAAATCCGAACCTCAATCCAACCACTTAGGATCTAAGTTCCACATCCGATTAGATTGAGCTATCCAGCCACAATGATCAGATTGGATTGCATGCAGATCCAATCTTTTACCTTTGGATCGGTGCGCATTTCCAGATTCAGATTTTGATAAATTCTGATCCGAGACATTTGAACAGCCCCGACAGCACTGACAATGTCATCACTAACGATGAGGACGACTACAAAGATGGTGGCGATGACAATGATGACGGCCACAAAAGCAGCAGCCGCAGCAGTGCCGGTGGTGGCAGCAGCAGCAGCGATGGTGGCTGCGGCGCAGATGACGACAAAGAGAAAAGCAATAACAGTGACAACGTGATGATGAGCAAGCAGATTGGCGTGTGGCAACAGACGAGGAGCATGGTGCGTTCATAAAAAATGACATGTGGACCCTCGAGGAAGTTCCACGGTTGCAGCCGGGTGATTGGGTGCCAGTAGATCTTCGATGTACACAAAGCACTGACAACAGCGACGATGGTTTGGCTGGCGGCAGCAAAAGGTACCCATTACTGATGATGCTGTTGCTGGTGATGGCGGCGGAGGTCATACTTTTGATGATTGTGGCGATGATGATGGGGCAATTTTGACATGGCATTGGCTATGGTAAGATGGAAAATTGACGCATGAAGTAGGAAGATGTCAGCTGTTTCAGACTGCAGCTTCGAGTATGGATTGTCTTGCTGGGTGTGTGTGACTTGCTTTTTTGTTGCTTTGCTTTGGCGTTTCCTCTCGCCTTCCAATCTGATGTGCGTTGTGATGGTGAGGGTGATGGTCATGGTGATGATCATGGTGATGGTGTGATGGTCATGGTCATGGTCATGGTCATGGTCATGGTCATGGTCATGGTCATGGTCATGGTGATGGTGATGGTGATGGTGATGGTGATGGTGATGGTGATGGTGATGGTGATGGTGATGGTGATGGTGGTGGTTATGGTGATTGTGGTGGCAATGGTCATGGTGATGATGTTGGTGATGGTGATGGTGATGGTGATGGTGATGGTGACGGTGACGGTGACGGTGATGGCAGTGGTCATGGTGATGGTGATGGTGGTCATGCTGATGGCCATGGTGACTCCAATACTTCTATACACAAAGAAGGTGATCTCAATCTGTTTGCAGTTCGGATCCGTTCACAATTGGCTGTTCATGACAACAACATTGGCAATGCTTATGACGATAAGCATTGCCAATGAAAATGGTGGTGGTGGTGGTGGTGGCGGCGGCGGCGGTGGTGGTGGTGGTGGTGGTGGTGGTGGTGGTTGTGGTGGTGGTGGTTGTGGTTGTGGTTGTGGTGGTGGTGACAGCTGCGGCGGCGGCTGCAGTGGAGGAGGAGCAGTCAGCCAGAACCTTCCAGTCAGATCTGAGTCCAGTTCTAACAGATGTATGACACTGATCCGAAAAGAACTCGAACAGAACATGGAAAATTTTTCCTCCTACCATCCCTCCCCGAAAAGGCAACAATAAGGGTATGTTTAGCCTCCGGCAAAAGAAAGCCACATCCATTACAGTTGAACAGAATCGTTCTCCTGAGACAGTGAAGAGGCGGGAAAGCAGCCGCCTTCAGACAGGCTGTCGACATGAAATGAGACAGGATTGGAATCATTGACGAAAGCTTACATCAATGGCTCCAGTCACTGCATGCGGAGTGTGAATCCGTCATATTGTTCCCATGTCTCCAAGTGCGGCTCCCTATGCTTCCACACCAGACACCAATCATACCCTCGCAGGCTGTCCCAAGCGTTCGAGAAACTTGACAATAACGAACGGCAAACGAGACTGCGGCTCGGGAAAATCTTTCAGGATTCAAAGCAGACTCAAGCACGAGAGCCTCTGCTGTGTTCGGACAGATCTTTAGGCACAGGTGAAGCTGTCCGCGGGACGTATGAAGGCCCAACGTTGATGTAATCTACTGAGCGACTTGGGCAAAAATCCCGTTTGCCGTTCTATACTTGACAATAGATTGAACAAAATTGCAAATCGCTGTACATTTTGCTACGCTGGCTTCCGGAGTTTTAGATCTTTAGCAAAACAGGAAGACAGCTGCACCAACTACCTTTCACAAGGAGTTTTGCTGGAAGTCGTATGGCCCAGCCAGTCACAGTTCCCTACTGCTTCTAGCAAGGTTTGATTTCCAGATCTGTTGTTTGAAAATCATTAGTAGGCGTCCACGCTTCTTTTGGTTCAGATTCACAGACCACCATGCCAAAAGGCTTCAGCTCACCGTAAATGTGCCAATGCGCAGAACAGAGTTGGGCGGAAGGTCCTGAGGGTCTGCATAGAACGCGTCGATCGTGAACGTCTCCGTGCGGTAGAAAGTGAGCAGCTTCGAGCTCGGCAGCGGGTTGCCTCTTGTGAACACTATCTGGTTTGGCTGCGCCGCTGCCTCCTCGCCCTCTGCGCCCTCGCCATTGCCAGATCCGCCAGGGGGAGCAGCTTGCTTCCATGATAGTGCAATGGCGAAGGGGTATGAGTCTTGCACCTGGCAAAACACGTCGTGGAAGAAGAAACGCGTCGTGGAGAAAGGAACACGTCGGGGATAAAGAAACACGCCTGGGAAAAAGGAACACGCCGGGTAAAAGAAGACCCAGGGAAACTCAAGATGCAGGGCTCATGTTCAAACCAAATCTTTGTTCATGAACGTCGAAAACCTGGACTCCATCCTTCACAGCAGGACTGAATCTGAGGGGCCACCTGCGGCCCCTGGTCGTCAGATCCAGACGGCCCACAAGAAAGGTGCAAGGCATCCTTTCAACACGGGCTGCTCAGACCTTCAGAACAAGCCGCATGCGTCAGCTGCACAACGGCCTCGAGATCAGAGGGACCAGCGGCTTCAGCAGCTACCACTGCACGATGTACTACTAGGCGCGCGACTGGAAGGAAAGAAAACTGCCGATATCGCGTTCTGCAGGATGGAGTGGCAGAAAGAAGACACCTGCAAAGCTGGGACAACATGCCGAATAGCTTCTGCTAACATTTCGCCCGTCCACTCAAAAAATCCTATCCGAAGCACGTTCGCGCCCTGCTCACCTCAAATTCGCGGACGCGGAAGGTGGGGCTCAGCATGGCGCACTGCAGCGCGCAGCCCCTGGCCACAGACTCGCTGGCGTTCATGGTCCTCCTGGGCTCCTTGCCGAAGAAGGACGTGAGGATCTTCACGATGGACGGCACTCTGGAGCCCGATCCCACCAGCTCCACCGCGCTAATCTGGTCCACGGTCAGCCCGGAGTCCGCCAGCGCCTTCTGGCATGGCCCCTTGACGCGCTCCAGGATGGGCGCAGCCAGCTGCTCGAAGTGGTCGCGCTTCATGAAACCCTTCACGTCCTTCTCGTCCATGATGCACTCAACGTGGATGGGGGACTCGGGGTTCGCGCTCAGCACCTTCTTCAGCTTCTCGCACGCGATGCGCAGCCGCAGGCTGGCGCGCGCGTTGGTGCGGATGTCGACCTTGTACTCCGTTTTCCACTGGTCCGCGAAGTAGTTGTACAGGACCTCGTCGAAGTCCCTGCCGCCAAGGCCTCTGTCGAACGCGTGTGCGAGCACCTTTAGCTGCCCCTTCTTGAACGCCACGATGCACACCTGCATCGTGGCGTGGCCCAGGTCCACGAACGCCACATTCAGCGGCTCCGTATCGCTCAGATCCGTCTTGTAGATGCCGTAGGAGAGCGCCGTGGCCGTGGTTTCGTGGAAAAGGCGGAGGGGGTTGAGGCCGGCAATGGCGGCCGCGTCGAGGTACGCCCTCCTCTGCGCGTCTGAGAAGTAGACCGGAATGCCGATGACGCAGTCGGTCACCGCGCTCCCCAGGTTGGTGGCCGCGATGCCCTTGAGGCAAGACAGCAGCATAGCCAGCAGCTGCGTGGGCGTGAACGTGCGGGGCTCGCCCATGAAAGTGACGTGCACAAGGATGTCGCCGCCGGGGCCCTCCGTGCACTTGAAGGGGAACATGGAGAGGTCGCGCTGCACCTCGGGGTCATTGAACTTCCGGCCGATAAGGCGCTTCACCTGCGACACCGTGTTCTTGGGGTTCATGGCGTACGACGCCGCGCCCGCCACGCCCAGGAAGCGCTGCTTCTCGCCGAAGGAGATGAACATTGGCGTCTCACGCTTGGACTCCTCATTGAGCACGATGTCGATGCCGCGCTGCCGCGCGACACCCACCACGCCGCTCTCATTGCCGACGTCGAAGCCCACCACGCTCATCGCGGCTGATGCGTGCTGTGGCTCACAGTAGAGACGGAAGTTCGGACGAGTTACTGCGAGATGGCGCCCGCAGACTGTACTGATCAGCCACTGACCGCAGGAGGTCGACGGAGGATTGCCGCTGCAGATCCAAGGCAGAACAGTCGGGCCGAAACCAAAGCGAAACGAACGAATGTTCAAGGCACTGGAGACAGGCCTACAGGCGCGCGCAAGGGCCACCGCCTTTCTGGAAGCTTCGTCCGGGAAGAGATCGATGGTCGAACATGGGCAGGCGAGGGAGGGGCGAGGATGGGGTCCCACCGCGTTGTGGCGCAGGCGAAGAGAAGGCCGGCCCTCGAGGCCAGGTGGTGCGCAGGGGTGTAGGGCGTCGTGCGGTGGTGTGCGGACTCGCGCTCCTGCCCTCACCAGAGCAAGCCCGTCAGCCGGCTGACTCCCGGACTCCAAATTTTTTTGGGGACAGAATGTGCTATTCGTTACTTTTAAGTTTCGAGGCCGGTCAGTCATTCGGGGATTGCCGCCGAGGTTTCCCGGACGGGACGCTGCTGCTGCTCCTGCCTGGGGGACGGTCGAGTTTCTAACAGGACAAAACCGCCTACTTTTCCCGCTGTTTTTCACCTTCGTGCAAAGCTGGAGATTGGTCGGCTCCAAAGGAGGGTTTTTGGATCCGATCTCTCAAATGCGGCCGGAAAAATCCAATGTTTGGAATCAGAAACAACCCAGAAACGCACTCCTCTCTGAGCACCCATTTAGACACCAGTTGTCAGCATTATTTCACTGCTCATTGTCCACAGTCGTGCTCGCAAAACCCGTCCTCTGTTTTCCAGTCTCAAACGCGCCTGCCCGCGAAGAGTTCTGTTTGAAGCCGTACGTTTTTCTACGGTGGACCATAAAAAGCCAGTGAAAAATCCATCGAATGGTGATTACGCTGTAGATGTGCAGCAGCTAAATTATCTCAACGGTCACTGTGGGCGGACGGTACCCCAGAATATCAACCAACACAAACTAGAAGGCAATTAATCGGTGTTTTTTGGTAATTTTACCGAAAAGGAGGAACTTTCCGATGTTGGCGATTGTCCCCGTCTTTATGCTCGCAGCAACACACTTTTGACTCAAACTCCTGTGAGAAGTAGGTTCGTGAAATGGATTCATCTAGAAATGTCTGGTGGCGTCAGTGGCCAGTCTTTCTGCGCTTCGCGCTGCATCTTCTAGAACGCGGATCATTCTCTCAACCGGCTTGCTTCATGTTGTCGCTATGCATCCCGCTGACTGGCAACCCCCCGTGCTCCCTCTCACGGACGCTGGTACACCATGGTGTGCATTCGACCAGGAAAGAGCCGAGGTGAACGGCCTACAACCTTCGGCCGATAACCAGACTAAATGACTTGAGACTGAAGCACCCAACAAATCCTAAATCAGCTTTTTCACCTAGGTCCGTGAAAGCGGAGTCAACATCCTCGTAATGCTAGAAGCCAGTGATAAAGTAATGGTGGTTCTAAAACACGTTATTTGTAATTCAATTTTTAGAATTATTAAATAGAATCTTGTAACTTATGGGCTAGGAACACATATGTGGAGAGAAAGATTTCCTAACCATCCTCATTTACGCCAAACACAAAGCATTGTTGAGGTGATCAATTGTGGTGGCCAGATTCTTGGGGGAAGAGAGGGTGGGGGGGTTGGGCTTCATTAAGCCATATTGTAAAACTTTGCAAAGTTATTTCCTGCGGCCAAACTACATGCTTAACAATGATGGGGCCATACACTTGTTCTTAAGAGCAAAAGACGTGAAAACGAATGAAAGATGGTGTGAAACTCATAAACAGATGTTCACATGCGTCATATACTTATTGTTTATTTCTCCCAAATGTCCAGGTTCAAGCAATGCACGTATTAACATCTTCTGCTTGAAGGGTACACTAATGGTACTTCTCAGTAATCCACATCCTCAAGAGGAGTAGGTAGTCTATGTGAATCTCATCGTCCGCATCACTAGAGAAAGATATGTCTGCCTTTTAGTTTGCTTACTTCGAAGTGTTGTGGAGTAATACCCTAGCAAATATCACCTTTGTTATATGTATGCTTAGCTGGATTATCGGTGAAGGCATTATGTGGAGCAAGATCACTGAATTGATTTTCACACATCCAAAAGGAAAGGACAAAGAGGAGCCTCATCCTAAGAGCCCTAGCTAGCTAACTGGATCATATGCCAACTGAGGCCAATTTGGATCCCCGCCTTGCTTGGTCTTGATGCGCCGGACCAAAACGAGGCTTGATGAGTAGTAACGCGAGCAGCAGCAGCTGCAGATGCTTTGGTTCAACCCCTTTCTATGGTTTGCCGCAAACATGTCCGGGAACCATACATTGTACGGACAACTTGTACAAAACTGCACAGGACACCCTCTCCCGTCAAAGGGCGTGTTCCTGGGAAGATGCAACGACCCATGGTCCACCCAGGCCACACTCTCAGCTCTCTACTGCAACGTGTCACGAAACAGACTATCCCCAACTTCCCACAGGGGAAGAGAGAGCGAAACCAACGGTCAAAAGGTTGGTGTTCTGCTTGCTCTAAGCAGGCTTTGGCAGGACTCCCTCTGGTGGTGGCTGTGCAAGGGTAGTGGCTCGCAGAAGTTCAAGCGTGAGAACCAGGCCCAGGAAGTGAGAGAGCGCGGTGTTGCCTGAAGCCTGCTCAGATGAAAGCGGGTTCGTGGTAAGTGAAGACAGCAAGAAACCACAGTGCATGAGGGAAGACGAATCTGATCACTGATTAGTGTAGCAGTGCATTAGTGCGGTTGCCATGCAATGCCTGCTCTGTTCCTAAAAGCAGGCAGTGGGTAAGAGTACTCAAAGCATAAGAAAAAGGACAAGCAACCAAGCACACCAGTTTCCCCGGTGGACAGCAGGTGGCTTGTGACTGATTACTGCGACCTGTCCAGTGGTAAGCAGCTGACAGCCAACTGCAGTCCAGACAAGTATGCACTGCAGGCGTCTTGAACAGACACCTGTTGCACTAACCATGGTCTGAGACACCCACACTAGAAGCACCTGGCTAGCAATTCCTCGCCCCCAACTCCCTCTCCCCTTCACCCTCAACTTGCCACACACACCTGAACAAGGAAGACATCGAGAGCAAGCACAGGGTTGTAGCCAGCGGGTGTGCCCACAGCACCATAAATGGGTGCCGTGGAGGTGAGTGCCTTGGCCACAAGAACACCAACTGTCGCCTGCAGTCCGATGAGCGTTGCGCCCAGCCCCAACAGATTGATCACCAGCCCGTTCTTCAGATTCGCCACCACCGTCGCACGAGGGGGCGCCTGCGTGCAATGCCAGCAGTCATCCTCGCCCAGAACCAGGGTACAAACCAGCCGCAGAGGCCACAGAAAATCAGAAGTATCCATGGATAGTTACTGCTGTCCAGAAAGGGTTCAATAGAGCACGCATCCGCGGGACTTCACGCCTGTGTGCCATGCTCCTCAGAAGAGCTGTAGAAGGCAAGGGTGTGAGGTGGGGTTTTCTTTCTTGTGCTTGCTCTTGACATGTGAGGCCCCAAACAGCTGAGCAGACCCAGCGGCTCTAGGCGATAGGTAGGGTGGAATCGGTTCAACCTCCCACAGCCCAAAGCCCCCTGCACAGCTCTGCAGCCCAAAAGACCACAGCCAGAGAAGAGCTGAAGGCGAGCTTCTGAATGAACAGATGGAGCCAGAAGAGATTGAGATTCATTGTTCCACTGACACCTCTTCCCACAGCCAGTGCAGTGACGGTAGAGTGGGCACACTGCGCCATCAGCCACATTTGTGCCAGCAGGATTAGTGACAGCAGTGACTCTCTACTCCAAGTGGAACCGGAAACAGAGCTAGCATAGCAGGAGATATGGCACGGGTGCGCGGCAGAGAAGCAGAGCCCAGGAGTGACAGGCACAAGCTAGAACAGCAGCAGCAGGAGCAGCAAATTCCAGGTGTGACAGCACGAGGAGTGAGAGGCTTGTCATCAGCAGGGGCTGAAGGAGCACCTTAACCAGCACAGAAGCAGTTGCAGAGGCAGAGGGGAGAGCGGAGAGGGGAGAATGAAGAGGAGAAGCGGAGGCGGGATTAGTGGAGCAAGGATGAGGTGCAGGCAGAGGAGGCGGAGGCGGCGGACCAGGAGGAGNGAAGGGGAGAGGGAGATGGAGGACATGCTGACATGACATTTGACTGTAAGCCGCGTGCGCAAGCAGGAAGCCACCAATTACCTTCATGGGGTTGTCAACAGCAGCACGTAGGCGCTCGGCAAGCCGCAGGTAACCAAAAGACCAGAACACGGAGAGGAAGGCAGCCACAATGCCGCCAGACGTGAGGTAGGTGGAGACGGGCGCAGTCGGGCGGCCGCTGATAACGATGGAGAAGGTGAGGATGACAGCAGCCACCACTGTGCAAACCAGCTGGCCCCAGAAACCCAACATCCCCAGCCGCCTGAAGTACTTGGACGCTCGCTCTACACGCTTCGAGGCCTGCACGGATATGGGGGTGCAGGCCACCCGCATATGAGCTCGGAGAAAGAATGTACATGCATGTTGGCCACTCGAGGGGCTCCAAAGAGCCGTCACATTAGCCAAGCTCCGAATACTTCCAGGTGCAAGCAAGAGAAAAGTGTTTGCTTGTGTGCATGGAGGGCTTTCCTCACTTCGTCAAATTCATGGTGGAATGATTCCAGAGTGCTGGGGTGAGTTCATGCCTGAAGAAGCTTCTTCTATCCAAAAACATAAATATATTCAAGGACATTGCGAACATTCCATAGGGCATTCACAAAATTGAGGGGAAGCTTTGACACACATGATGGTGCAACTAGCGGGGCCAACTAATGGCAATGCCACTGCCTTTCGTAGACATCAATGCAGCTGCACTTCCTTGCGCTCACTGCACTGCATGTGGTGCACTGGTTGAACACAGTGGCCTCCACTTCCACCGAACGGCCCTTGGTAATTAGTGCATGTGGTGAAACCTTGTTATGGGGGTTGTGCCCGTTTCTGCCTCGACAGAAAGGACGTGCCATCGTACATTCTGGCACGCTGCAAGCAACTGTAAAAACGATTCGGCCAAAGCGAAGGGCAGGCTGCTGAACTCAGCAAGCAGTAGCTGACCCATGATTCAGCCGGGTCCATAGCAGGCGAAACTGAGCTTGGACGCTCGCCAGCAGGGAGCATTTATTGAGGCAAAAACGCTTTTGCACCCGCAGATGTCAGTGATGAACACGGCGATTGTTTGGCACAGAAGGCGCGAAGCTAGAAGGATGACACAGCAGATTCAGCTGCACAGGCCGCTGGTCCGCGGTGCACATGCCTGCGGATAATACTGCCAGATATGACGAAAGCTACCTACCCCCCAGCCACACAGAGAGGAGGACGGCGCTTCCAAGGGCGATCTGGCATCTGGACTTGGATGCCATATCTTGGCTGCGCGGACCATCTTTCATCTCAACCCCGGCGCAAACGCACTAACAACCACTGACCAAGAAAAGGAAGCTGAATTTTCAGGTGCAGAGCGTTTCAGGATAGTTAGCCTTGGTTGCTTCATGAAGATGCTAGCTGCTGGAAGAAAAGCCCAGACTCCGTCGTACTCCTGCAACTACTCGAACTCGAAACTGATAGACCATTACTGACCTAACATCCCGAGAGGAACGTACCTGCGCTCTGCGCATGGCCTCCTGCTGGTCCTCCTCCTCCTCAAACTGGGCGTCACCAGAGCCAGCATACGCGGATAGGGTCTGAGACCGCGTGGACTGCTCACGTGCGGGCAACGCCGAGAAAGGCCGTCGAGTTTCTGCTGCAGGGAAGCGAGGTGCGGACAGGCTGACTGGGAATGAGGGCCGGCGAGCGGTGACATGCTGGCGGCCGCGAAGGGTTTGGTCCGCCTGCCTGTGCGCTAGTTTCATAGAGAGCGGGTACATGCGGAGCCCTGTAACAACTGCCATGGCTGCGGCCATCGTGATGGGCCGGGGTAGATTGCAGTCGAGTACAGACCAAGATGGAGACTGGCCTCCAACAACAAACTTCCAACTGGTGTGGAAATAGAGAGAGCCAGCGACAGATGGCAACGGGTCAGTGGGTGAGAAGCATCGTTGTCCGGGATGAAGGGTAGAGGAGACGTCGCCTGACAAGGGGACGATTGCTGACCAGAGGCGGGAATGAACATTTGGCGCGCGCTATGATAGTCCAGAAATGGGGCCCTGTTCTTCTACTCACCAGTCTTCAAGTCTCGTTGCCGCGCAAGGATTGCGGTAAACAAGATTCGCCAAGAGCAGCATGCGAAGGATGAGCGGGAGGAATTTCAAAGGGATCGGCCTGGATTGCATCCGGCCTTTATTCTTTTTCTCTCGAAGGACGCATGGAAACACACAGTTGTCCAAACTGGTAATACCTTTCGACAGCGTGTTCCATAGTTAGAAGCGATGCAGGCCGACGGTCCACAGAAAAGGCTCTAGCCACCAGGGTGAAAAGTTGCAAATCCCATTGCTCTACAAATACCTCGTGTTATATCAAGTGACAAATGGTTCCTTTGCATGTTCATGCATCGGCGACTACCTCTCGTGTCCAGGCTTTCAAGCTGTCAGGGCGTGGTATTGTTCCGTAATGGTGACTTTCGATTATCATATTCGTTCCCGCTCCAGTGAGGTGCAGGACATAGGACGTTGAGCTCGTGCGAATCATCGGTCTCGAGATTACTCCTTTTGCAATCTCCACCGTAGAAACTGAAATCGACCCCAAACCCAGAATGCAGGCTCGCCATGTACCAATCAGCAAGCATTGTGGAAAGTCGAGTTCCTACCGCGTTCTCGTTTCGAAATCCACAACTGGGGGGGGAATCCGGATTTTTTAATACGCTCTCTTCACACAACTTGGTCTGGAATTTATAGAAAAATCCCGAGCAAAGCAATTCTGGCTTTCTAGCAGGACGAGATGGGTTTTCGAGGCTTCACTTCTTATGTCCATCCAACATTTTGATTATCGGCTGCCAGTTCCAAGTCGCTGCACCCATGCCTGTTCTTTCATTGCACTCATCGTAGGCCTCTCCCTCCGAAGTTCAACCTTGGCCAGGAGAAAGCGCGACAGCGCTCAACGAATTTGTCTTTCCGCTGTCCTGACCCAGTGCCCTGAACGAGTTTTGTGGAGATGGAGCACTGAGTCATCTGCTTCCAGCGATTCAAAAGCAAGACCTGAGTATTGGAACATTGCCGTTATCAGAATGCCCTCTTCGGCTGCGTCCTCTGGCGTCATTGCGTTGGCTGTCGCCACGCGGATCATACGTGGAAAGGCATTTCCGCTAACAGCCTTGCCTGCGTGAACTTGTCCCTGCCTGGCATCCAAGACCATCTCGCGGCAGGACATGTCTTGGCACCCATTTTCTCTCCGGACAAAAACACCCGAATCCATAAGTCCCTTACACGTGTACCTTGGTTGAGGCGGCTGCTCCTGAACCTTCCTGTGCGCGCCACACAATTTCTGTGGATCATTCTCGCATTTTTCTGTGTATCGCAGCCGCTGCCGGCGGAACCGGCGGCGCAGGCGTTACCACTGCTCCCTCTCCCGCTCCTTCGCCCTCCTCGTCACCCCAATCGAACGGCCCTGTGGTTCCCCCTCAACGCCCTCTCTTCTCCCCCCACCCCCCCCCCATCGTCTCCCCGCCCTTGACGTTTAGGGGCTCACCCTATCCGCCATCCCCATGGCGTTCTCCAACTTCATGTTGACGGTGGTGGGGGTGGGCGCGGCCATCCTGCTGCTACGCGGGGACGTGAGGCAGACAGCGACGACGCTGAGGAGAAACGTGCGGCAGATACGCGTGTGGCTGGAGCAGGAGGAGAAGGCTGCCCAGTGAGTCTGAGTCTGAGTCTGAGTTGCCGTCGTTTGCGCTTGCCCGCTGCTGCCGTGGTTGCTGGGCCCGATTTCCTCAACAGTTTTGCAAATCCTTGTGGGAAAGAGGAATGCTGCTGCTGCCGTGGTGGCAGGGTTGGGCGTTGCGCTGCATGCGCAACGCCCAACACTGCGCAGGCCGAGGGTGAGCTGGCGCTGCGCAACGTCAGCGGTAGCTCAGTTAGGTGAGGCAGGGAGGGGGTCTAGTGTCCTGTCGTGTCGTGTCGTGTCGTGTCGTGTCGTGTCGTGTCG
>SZWC01017494.1:5348-17997 GCA_023375785.1 Penium margaritaceum | reverse complement strand
CCCCCCTCGCCTCCTCACTCACTCGCTCGCTCGTATTTTTTTTGCGAGCGAGCGAGGAGCAAAGAGGGGGGGTGGGGCGACCTTACATCGCCCCCTCAATTTTTTTATTCCCCCCCCCCCAAATTCCTGACCTGCCCCCTTTCTAGGGGGCAACCTAGAACCGGGTGACGGTCAAACCCGGGGTGAGCAGGAAAAAAAAAGAGGAGGGACGACCAAAAAAAAGGGGGAGATAGGGAATGAAAAGGTGGCGGGTGAGGGAAACGAAAAAAAAGGGAAGGAAAAAAAACAAAGAGGGGGTGGTCGAGGGCAAGAAGAAAAAAAACTGCAAAAGGAAAAAAAAGGTAATCTTCCAACTACCACCGCCGCAACAGCCGCAGCTTCATAGCCGCAATAGCAGCATCAGGTGGTGGAGTGTCGACGACTACTTAGTGCGGCGGCTGCGCGAGAGCTTGCACTTTCGCCTTCAGAGCCGACAGTGGTCTGTCGTTGGTAGCGATCTCCGCTTCGAGACGCGTCGTGGACCGGCGTCTCCTTGGGGCACGTGGATTGGTGTGCGCACTTCACCCCGTAGGATCGACGGCGGATTCGAGTCTTACCAGCTCCGAGGGATGGGTCGTCTACCGCTTGGAGTAGCAGCCACACCTGCAGCCGCCACCCCTTCTCGTCTTGGAGCAGTCTTCGCTCCATTAGTGGCAGTAGCATTAGTGGCCGCAGTTATTCGGACTTTAGTCTCTGGGCGTGCTGTGGTAGTGCAGCTCTTCCCATCTGATCACGTTTGCTCACACGGATGCCGTGACTTCCAGGAGTGACAGTACCTACTGGCCTCATTCGCTCCCGTGGCTTGGTGTTTACCACCGGGAGTAGGTGCCCTCGGTACCTATCCATCGTCTAGCGCACGAGATGAGTGCGCGGACATCTGAGCAGGCGCCCTGCGCGTTCCCCTGCTACTATTGTGGTGATGGACGTCATGGTTGGTGTCGCTGTTGGACGCGCCCTCCCGGCTGGCATCCACCTTGGCTACAGCCTCGTCCGAGCCTGCGTCCTCCACAGCATACGGATCTGCCGGCGTTGGTAGATCCCCTAGCTGGACCTCTGGCGAGCATATTCGCTGAGATCCACGGCCTCCGGCAGACAGTGCAGCGGCTTTGTGACCTCGTCGTTACTGAGCGTCCTTCTGCTACTCGTTTGTCGACGGCCTCTTCGATCACATCTACTGCATCCTCTCCTCCTTCCTCATCCGATGGTGTACCTTCATCTCCATCTGCCAGCGAGCCCCAGGCTGCCACCATCCTTTCGATCCTCCACTCTGCTACGACCACGACGCCATCTCGGGATGCCATGTCTTCATGCAGTCGTTCCAATCGAGTGACTCCGCGACGTCGGCATCAGCGCTCCGCACGGCGTGCTCGTGCCGGTTTTGATACATCCTCCACCTCCTCGGCCTCCGTTGTTGTACCTGTCGAGGGGGAGTGTGGTCACCGCGCATTGCCTGTTGTAACCGTAGCGACAGGATCCGCACTCGCGCCGGGCCGTGCTGCCCGAGCGGCAGCTCAGGCAGAATCAGATGATACGGTGACAGCACATGCCGTGGAGTCCGACCCTGACATGGCCTTCATGTTGGAGAGTTGCCTTTCATCGCCCATGTTGGATTCATATCTTCCACAGCAGCAGGCGACATCAGGAGGAGCGCAGGCACGCCTTACTTGGGCGGTGCCACTCGCGGCTTCGACCGGTGGAGGCCCAGGGGTGGCACAGGAGTCTCGTACGGATCGAGATGCATCTACGATGCTTTAGGGGGAGAGTGTGCAGCAGACTCACACCAGTCCGGCGGATGTTGGGGTGCTTGGGACGTGCATGTCATTGAGGTCAACATCTACGCTGGGGCAGCAGTCCGACATTCCACAGCAGCAGGTTGCATCAGGAGGAGTGCAGGTCCCGCGTGCCTTGGCAGTGCCACTTGCGACTCCGACCGGTAGAGGCCTAGCGGTGGCACAGGAGTCACGCGCGGATCGCGATACCCCACACGGATCTCCGGGGGCGTTGGCGCATGAGATTCACACCAGTACGACAGCAGTGGCAGTGCATGAGCAGAGTCGGCCGGTTGATCTTTTGGAGGTTGAGGCATTCTTGAGAGCAGCAGTTCTGAGAGGTGTCATAGGGACACGTGCTGCAGCAGACTCAGCAGGTTTCATCGGGTCATCTGCGCTACCTGAGCACCAGCTTCAGCGTCAGGAGTCACCCATGTTCCCTGAGTCTACGTCCCGTGCACAGGACGGAGCACCTACACACATGACGGAGTCAGATGATGTTCTTCACTCCATTACTGAGCAGGTGGCAGCGACCAGCCTTCCCGGCGAGACAGTGCGTGAGCACCAGCTGCGCTTGTTGGTCGCCTTCACGGACATTGCTGAGCCGGAGCCCTGTACACCTGTGTCCATTACGGCGGCAGTCGAGGATACCGGAGTAGATCCATACATGCAGATGGAGTTACCTCGTCAGCAGGAGCTGAGTTCTGCCCCCTCGACTTCACCTGTTGGTGACCCTACCGATCACATCGGCGCCGAGAGTGGCAGTACCTGCATGGACGACGTTTCCACATGCTCTACGGACTCTGACGACTCCTCCTTCTCCTTCTCTCTCGGCATGCGACCGCTCACTCCTCGCATGACAGACACGAGCTGTGATGTGAATGCGACACCTGCAGCTGCATCCGATGTTCCAGCGTCTCAGCACATTGCGAGCTTGGTTGACCCCCAGGAGGATGCAGCAACATCAGTTCCATCGTCTTCAGCAGCAGAGATGTAGATGGTGCAGTACTCACAAGTTGTACAGTCAGCATGTGCAGCATCCAGTGAGACAGAGTTTATTCTACACCAGGTCGACATGGGCCACCTCGACATGTCCGAGGCAGATTATGCTGATCTGCAGGAGCGTGTAGTCATGCTACNGACAGACACGAGCTGTGACGTGGATGCGACACCTGCAGCTGCATCCGACGTTCCAGCGTCTCAACACATTGCAAGCTTGGTTGACCCCCAGGAGGATGCAGCAGCACCAGTTCCATCGTCTTCAGCAGCAGAGATGCAGATGGCGCTGTACTCACGAGTTGTGCAGTCTGCATGTGCAGCATCCAGTGAGGCAGAGTTCATTCTACGCCAGGTCGACATGGGCCACCTCGACATGTCCGAGGCAGATTATGCTGATCTGCAGGAGCGTGTAGTCATGCTACAGCGGGAGATGATGGCAGCACGTGAGCGATTCTCAGAGGAGAGCAGCATCACTGCTATCGGCAGGAGCCTTCCGCCAGCAGCATCTGGCACACCTATACCTGGGGAGGATCTTGTACGCGCTCCGAGTATGACGTCCGTTGGGGAAACTGTTATAGGAGAGGTGAGCGTGCCTTCGGCTTCCGCCATCCTCGCTCCTGTCGACCCCATCATCGCTCCTCCTTCTTCTACTACTGTCGTCACGCACCTTCATCCACCCGACTCACCTGCCCCATCCTCTTCTTCATCCACGAGTGGTGATCCGGTTCGTCGCTCCAGCTCTCCTCTTCTGGCAGTACACCCTTGTGTCTCAGGGTGTGTTATCCCGTATCAGAGGCCAGCTCCGCCACTTCATCCACGCACGCGTGCTGCTCGCCCATTCCCGTTCCTCCGGCGTACACAGATGCATCGCGGCAGTGCGGAGGCAAGAGAGACTGTGAGTTGCGACCCTTGGCAGTCACGCGAGGACTCGTATACCCTAGGTGATGCAGATTCACGTGAGGAGTTGTAGCCGGAGACACCACTTCGTCTTTGAGGGAGGGAGTCGACGCGCAGGTGACAGGGGGAGCTATCTCTACATGATGGATACACCACATGACTCATCGCCCAGGATCTGTTCAGCTACGACATCAGCATCTCCATTGAGGACATCGCTGCCAGGTTCATCTCCCCAGGGGAAGTGTTGTGTGGACCTCGACCTGACGCGATGCCATGGGAGATGCATGGCGAGGTCCATGCTCTGTAGTGAGCATCTACAACATCCCGCATGTGGCTCACGCTACGTTCCTGCACAGCTGCATATAGATGGTAGCACACTGTTGGTCGAGACCCGGACACGGTGCATTGTACCAGTGTCACGAGGAGACCATGTGATCGTGTGTCTTAGTGTGTGGCTATGCTGTGTGTGGCATGTGCATGCGAGCTGTTGGTCGAGACCCGGACACGTGGTACGTTGCACCCGTGTTACGAGGAGATCCTCCCTTGATCCTGTGTTTGGATGATGATACTATTGTGTTGGATTGCTCGTAGCGGTCGAGACCCGGGCCCTTATACCGCCAGTGTCACGAGGAGACCATCTTGTCCTCTGACATGTGCATGACATGTGTATGTGCAAAACACTGGTTTGTGTGCGTGTGCATCACTCCTCTCATGGTCGAGACCCAGACACTAGGTTGGCTGTGCCAGTGTCCAGGGAGACCCTAGATGGATAGCAGATGAGTGTGTGTGTGTGTGTGTGTGTGTGTGTGTGTGTGTGTGTGTGTGTGTGTGTGTGTGTGAGTTGACTCATGCATGTTATGGCTTGCCATACATTGTTGTTCCATGCCTTCGTTCATTCGTTCTGGCGTGGACGGCTATGTCAGCCAGGGGGAGTGTTGGTTTGTGTGGCTTCCACCCGTCACGACCGACATTGCTAGTTTACCGATATACCCACATGTCGGGTACATGGTGGAGGAGACCGTGACGACACGACAGGCCTTCGGGGTGTCTCGATGCTTCTCGAGCACGTACGACAGCGCCTGCGAGACGGTGTCGATGCGTTCCGGTAGCCGTGTGGGCTTGTCAGGAGCTAGGAGAGTTTTCTTGGTGGGTTGAGACCCGCGCACCCGGTGGACTATACCGGTGCGACGAGGAGACCCAATGGCTGTTGTGGGGCTTCCGATGTTCGGAAAGCCGTGTGTGATGTCTGGACGCTGATTCTGAGATTTTTTGGCATTGTTCCTATTTTCTCGGTGGTCGAGACCCGGGTACTCCGAGAGCTGTTCAGGTGCCTCGAGGAGACCACCGTTATTGTTCTCATGGTGTACGTAGTGTGTTCTCTGTTGTGTCCTCCCGGCTTGTGTACATCGGCGTGCAGATGACTGACGGCGAGACTCAACGCTGATGGAGTGTCGTCCGGTGGAGCGGACGCACGCTGAGGTCGTCTCGCAGTTCGCTGGAGCCCCCTCTCTCCGATGACGTGTTCAGCTCCATCGGTAGGCCTCCTCGGCGGTCGCGCTGCCGGTAGTCACTGCCACCGCAGTTGCTGTCTGCATGCGTCCAGCGCGTATTGTCGTGCCTGCGTCGTCATGCGCTGCCTATGGTCCCAGTTGCATGTTCCATGGCCCTGTTTGGCAGCATAAACCATCGTGGGCACTGCCTGGGTTCAGGCTGCCACAACTCCTCGCTACTATTTTTCTAGCAGATTCTGACCGCACAGTTGCGTTCGCAGCGTTGGTATTATGGTATGGTCCAGTTTTCAGGCAAAACGGACGACGCCCGGGTTTTGGGCTGTCGGCCGTTTGGCAGGCCTCACCGAGAAAACCTGCCAGCCTGAAATTAGCTATTTTCTGATTGGCTGATGAACTGAGTAACAAGCTCTACAGAGCTGGGGGGGGGGGCTAGAACTTGGAGGGGTCCCCCATTGCTGTTCATTCTTCATTCCTAATCAGTTACTATCAGTTTTCAGCTGCTTTCTGGCGCTAACTCTGGCGCGCGCATTTCTGAGTGACAAACCCAGAGCTTCCAGACTTATACTCTAGAGCAGCAGGCTGAGGGGGCAGCTGACTTAAGCAACGAGCGTGGAAGCCCGCAAGCTGCATCAACAACGCTGCTGCCCCAACCTGCTGCATAGTTTTTCCATTTTGGTATCAGAGCCAGAGCGTAGCAGCAGCAGCAGAAGACTGGCGAACAGGTGCCAGACAACGCCGGCGGACCCCCATACGCGCCAGTGCAGGGGAAATGCTGCCGGATTTTTTCCGACAGCATTGACCCTCCTGGTGGCGGCGTCAGATTTTTTCCCACGGCCACTGGGCCAGGGGAAATGCTGCCGATATTTTTTGGCAGCACTGACCCCCACGCGTGACGCAAGGAGGTGAGCGGCAGGCGGCGTCTGACGTCTGTGGGCGACGACGCACGCGGCAACGTCACCCAGGTGCAGTGACTGGCACCACCAGCAGCAGCAGGCAGAAGCAGCAGCTCGCAGCAGCCCACAGCAGCAGCAGCTCGCAGCAGCAGCAGCCCGCAGCAGCAGCAGCTCGCAGCAGTAGCAGCAGCAACGTGCAGCAGCAGCAGCAGCGTGTAGCAGCAGCAGCAGCCCGCAGCAGCAGCCCGCTGCAGCAGCCCGCAGCAGTAGCAGGCAGCAGCCGCAGCACGCAGCAGCTGTAGCAGCGTGCAGCAGCAGCAGCGGGCTGCAGCAGCTGCTGCAGCGAGCTGCAGCAGCGAGCTGCAGCAGCGAGCAGCAGCTGGCAGCTGCCAGCCGCGGCTGTTGCTGCTCGCTGCTCGCTGCGAGCGAGCAGCGAGCAGCAGCCCGCTGCTGCCAGCGAGCAGCAGCTCGCTGCTGCTAGGCGAGCAGCAGCCCGCTGCTCGCAGCAGACAGCGGGCTGCTGCCCGTTGTGACAAGAGAAAAAAAAAAGACAACAAAAAAAATTCCCCCACCCCCGCAGCTCGCTGTAGCAGCCTGCAGCTGCAGCGAGCAGCTGCTGCACCATGCAGCAGCTGCAGCAGCACTCAACAGCAACAGCGAGCTACAGCAGCTCGCTGCTGCAGCAGCAGCAGCCACAGTAGCTACTGCAGCTCGCAGCACAAGCAGCTGGAGCTGCAACTGCAGCAGCATCAGCAACAGCATCAGCAGCAGCAGCAGCAAACAGCTGCAGCAGCAGCAGCAGCAGCGGCAGCAACAGCAACAGCAGCAGCAGCTGTAGTAGCAGCAGCAGCAGCAGCAGCAGCAGCGGCTGCTGCAGCATCAGCCTCAACAGCAGTAGCGGCGGCCCCAACATTCGCCGCTGTTGACGTCAGCACCCCTCTGCTGATGTCACTGCTGACATCATGAACACAAAAAAAGGGTTAGAAGAGGGGAGAAAGGGGAAAGGGGGAAGGACAGAGGAGTGGGTAGACTCCCCACTCCCCCAACCTCCTGCTGAAATCAGCAACACAAAGACAAAAAAATAAAAAACAACACAGACACCAAGGCATGGCTGGTAGTCCCGGCGAGGAGGGGTCCTCCTCTGATGGGGGGACCCCTACCCCTCCTTTCTTGTAGCGATTGCTGCAGCAGCAGCAGCAGCAACAGCATCCGCCGCCGCTGCAACAGCAGTAGCCGCCGCCGCCGCAGGAGCAACAGCTGACGCCGCCGCCGCAGCAGGAGCAACCGCCGCCGCCACGGCAACAGCAGCTGCCGCCGTCGCACCAGCAGCAGCAGCCACCGCCATTGCAGCAGCAGCAGCCACCGCCTCTATAGCAGCAGCCGCCGCCGTTGCAGCAGCAGCAGCCGCCGCCCATACAGTAGCAGCCACCGCCGCTGCAGCAGCAGCAGCCGCCGCCTCTACAGCAGCAGCCGCCACCGCTGCAGCAGCATCAGCAGCCGCCCATACAGCAGCAGCCACCGCTGCTGCAGCAGCAGCAGCCGCCGCCCCTACAGCAGCAGCAGCAGCCCACTGGTAACGTTGGCGGCATCCCTGACCCACTTGTTTCTCTTCAGCGACAACTCGCCGCCTTGACACAACAGCTTGCGGCGCTACAACCAGTCGCCTCTCAAACCGCCACCAGCGCGTTGCCGTCGTTCATCCCTCCAGGGCACGCTAGCCACGCTGTCTCCGCCGCCATGTACTACTTAGCACAGGAAGAGACTCAGCGCCAAAGGCAGACAGTGACCTCCGTCCTTGGCCCCACTCTGGGTGCCGGCCGTAGGCAGAAGGACTTTGAGACGTTGCCACCGCCGCTTCAGGCCGGCGAGCAGTTCCGAAGCTGGGAGCTCAGCTTCCGGATCTGGGCGCAGGGTGAGGGTCTGTGGGCCTACTACACCCTCCCTTGCGACTCCACCCAGGCCGACCAGCTATATGACGCTGGTCGCGCCATCCGCGCCCTTATACCAGTCGCCCCTCCAGCTTCCCGCCTTGCCCTGGAGCCCTTCCTCGGTGACTTCACCGCTGGCGCCATCCTAGACCCGGCAGCCGCCTGGCACGTCCTCACCAGACCCCATCGCCTGTCCAGCGACGCTGAGATCAGTCGTCTGCTCCGGGAGTTCAACTCCCTACACATGGGGGAGGCCGAGACGGTCACTGCCTACTGGCAGCGCGCGGAGGACATCCTCCGTCGACTCGGCAAGTCGGCTTCACCCCCTCTGTCCGCGCTCCTCACCATCAAGTGTGGCACCACCAGTGCATACGCAGACGTCTTCGTCCACTACCCTCAGGACGTCCTCACCACCATGGAGGCCCAGGGCATTCTCATGCCCTGGGCATATGAGCTTTTCCTTTGCATTGAGGAAGCTCGCCAGGAGTCCCAACTCCATCGCACGGAGGCCCTTGCATCCCCTGCCGTCGCAGCCCCCGCCGTTGCCTCCGTGGCCGTTGCCTCCCCTGTCGCAGCTACCCCATCGCCCTCAAGGAAGAAGAAGAAAAGCCGGAACAAGAAGGGCAAGGGTCCATCACAACAGCAGCAGCAACAGTCATCGACCGGTCCCAGCGGTAGTGGCTCGGTCTGCCACAACTGTGGCCAGCCTGGGCACGGGTGGTACACGTGCCCTCTCCCAACGAACGAGGCTCGTATCATCGCCACCATGCGACACCAACGGGAGCGCCGCCTCGCCTCTGCCGCCGTTGCTGCTGCTGGTCCTACCACTCCGACCTCGTCCAGCACCTCTGCCACTCCGACAGCTCCACCTGTCTTGCAGCCACCCGCGCCGCAGCAGTACTACCCGCAGTAGTACTACCCTCAGCCGTCGGCACCTCTGCTTCCTTCGCCGGCTCAGTCACCCTACTACCCGGGCTCCGACGCCGTCACTCCGCATTCTGTCTACACTCCTGGGCCGTCATCCCGAGAGCGTCAGCTGGAGCAGTTCATCGCGCTCCAGCTTGGCCTCCCTCGCCCTCCTCCTCAGGGAAGTACGAGTTGCGTCACCTCCTGCCCTCCGGCCCATCCCTGCATGACTGAGACTGAGCTCCGGTCGTATCCCGTTTCCTCGTCTGTCTCGTCGTCTCCCATGATCTCATCCACCCCCCTCCTTGACGACATTGCATGGCTTGACGACTAGCAGTCTCGTTTCGCTCCTCCGTCCACCGTGTCCGCGTCCCTCGCTTGCGGCCATGTGACCGTGACTGATCTGGCGACCCCTGTCCAGGACCCTGCTGAGACCTGGATCATCGACTCCGGGGCCATGCATCACATGACGGCCTCTCGCGAGGCCTTCAGTATGCTCCGTCCCGTCGGCGATGTCTCCGGGGTCCGGACGGGATCCGGACACGTGTTGCCTGTCCGTGGGATAGGCGTCGTTCGTTTCCGTGGTCCGGCCGGTGACGTCTTTTTGACCGATGTTCTCTTTGTCCCTGGTCTCCAACTCAGCCTCCTGTCCGTGACTGCCCTTGACCGCATGAGCATGGACGTTGTGCACTCACGTGGTGTCGGCACTGTGTCGTTGCATCTGTCGGGTCTTGTCGTACTGCACGCCACCGCCTATGGCAACTTGTGGCACGTTCCCCGCCTCTCTTCCTCCCCTCCCGTCTCCTCCCCGTCGGCTGCGACCGGTCATGTGTTCGTTACCAGCACGCTTTCTCCTCAGTACACCCGCCTCTTGCACCGCGGCCTTTGCCACGTCCACTCTGCCGCAGTAGAGAGCATGCTCCGCACCCAGCCAGCCAAGGGCCTTGATCCGGAGACCTTCCCTCTCCCATGCCCCACTGAGTGCATTGACTGCGCTCAGGGGCAGATGCACCGGTCCACGTACCCCCTCTCTTCCTCACGGGCGTCCGCCCCCCTTGACCTTGTCCACTCGGACGTCATGGGCCCTCTCCCCACCGAGTCCGTTGCTGAGCATGGCCGCTATGTCCTCACTCTGACGGACGACTACTCTCGCTACCGTTGGGTCTTCTGCCTTCGGCAGAAGAGCGATGTCGCCCGAACCATTCAGGACTGGCTTGTCCTCGCGGAGCGCGAGTGTGGCCGCCCCCTTCGTTGCTTTCGCTCCGATCGCGGTGGCGAGTACCTGGGTGACGCCACGACCTTTCTCGCCTCCCGTGGTATCCGCCATGAGACGTCTGCGCCCTACACACCCGCCTAGAACGGCGTCTCCGAGCGGTGGAACCGTACCATGGCCGACGCCGTCCGCACCATGCGAGTCGAGTCCGGTCTCTCTGATGGCTTCTACTTTGAGGCCATGGCCTACATGACCTTGGTCTGGAACCGGGTTCCCCACGGTCCCCTTCCTCGCCAGTCCACGCCCTATCAGCACTGGTGCGGTCGGCGTGCTGACCTCCGCCCGGCTCGCGTCTGGGGCTGCGTAGCCGTTGTGTGGCTGCCCGCCCCACGGCAGGGTGGCAAGTCCAAGCACCTTTCTCGGCGTGTCTCGTCAGTCCAAGGCCTGGCGCTTCTGGGACCCATCCCGACACTGCATCGTCGAGTCCCGCGATGCCCTCTTTTTCGAGGACCTGTTTCCCCGCGACCTCATCCGCTCCGGCTCGTCCGTGTCCCTCCCGTCGCGTGGGGGAGTGGTGAGTCCGTCCTCCGTCCTGTCGCTTCCGGGTGACACATCACTCCGTCCCTCTGAGCCGATAGCCCCGGTCGCGGCCGCTGGCCCCTCCGAGCCAGCTGACCCAGTCCATCTACTGGCCCCTCCGAGCCAGCTGCCCGAGTGGCGTCTACTGGCCTCTCCGGGCCGGCAGCCCCAGTCGCGTCCGCTGGCCCATCTGGGCCGGTAGCCCTAGTCGCTTCCGATGGCCCCTCCGGGCCGACGGCACCAGTCGCGTCCGCTGGTCCCTCCGGGCCGGTAGCCCCAGTCGCTTCCGATGTCCCCTCCGGGCCGACGGCTCCAGTCGCGTCCGCTGGCCCCTCCGAGCCAGCAGCCCCAGTCGCGTCCACTCACCCCTCTGGGCCGACAGCCCCTGCTGTGTCCGCTGGCCCCTCTGGCCCAGCAGTGCCTGTGGCGTCTACTGGCTCCTCCGGACCAGTAGCACCGTCGGCCTTCGTCGGCCCGTCGGACTCAGCACCATCTTCTACCCGACCGCGCTACACGCGTGGCCCAAGCGGCAGCCTTCGACCTCGGTCGATAGTGAGCGCGCACACCGTCGCTCCCCGTTCCGTGGCGCCTCGACCCCCTGTGGCCCCACGTGTCTCCTCCACTCCCATGGTCGTGAGTGGGGACCCTGGCACAAAGACTCTCGGCCTACCCACTTCTGCCATTATCGCAGACCTTCACCCGGGCTCTGCATTGGGGTACGCCATGCTTCATCACGGGCATCGGCATGCTGTTGTGGCTACACTCGCACGCATCCCACCTGGGCTCGTGATGCACATGCCCTCTCAGTCCGGTCCACAGTGCGCCCAGAGGACCCTTCCACCCTACGCGAGGCTCGAGCCTCCCCTAAGGCCGCACATTGGGATGCTGCCTGTGCCGAGGAGCTCGCCGCTATCCAACAGCACCACGTGTATGACCTCGTCGTCCTCCCTCCAGGTCGGAAGGCCATTGGTACCAAGTGGGTCTTTTGGCGTAAGTGGAAGCCTGACGAATCCTTGGACAAGTACAAGGCCCGTCTCACAGCAAAGGGGTTTGCTCAGGTCCCTGGGATCGATTACGACCAGATCTTCGCCCCAGTTGGCCGGTTCTCCACTAGCCGGGCATTGTTCAGCCTGGTTGCCTAGCACGGGTGGGAGCTGCATCAGATGGACGTGAGCAACGCATTCCTCTATGGCTCACAGGAGGGTGAGGAGCTCTACATGACGCAGGCCCCAGGCTTCGACGACGGCACTGGGAGAGTTTGGCGGCTGCGGAAGGCCCTCTATGGCCTGAAGCAGTCGCCTCGGTGCTGGAACCAGGAGATCAGCAGTACGCTTCTCCGTGGCGGCCTTCAGCGCAGCACCGCTGACCCCGCACTGTTCATCAGCCCGCGAGGTCAGACCTTCGCCGCGGTTCTGGTCTACGTCGACGATCTCCTCATTGCGTCGCCAGACGCGACAGCCATCCAGCACGTCAAGGACCTACTGCACGCCGCCTACCAGATGAAGGATCTCGGGTCTGCCCGAGTCTTCCTGGGCATGGAGCTCGAGCATGATCGCTCACAGGGCATCCTGCATGTCCACCAGGCTGCCTATGTGCAGACCCTGTCCATTCGCTTCGCCGAGGACTTGCCCCTCGTGCCCAGCGCATCCTCACCCATGTCATCCGATGGCCAGGTGAAGTTGAAGAGCCATGACCCATCTGTTGTGGGGGAGCCAGTTGATGTGACCACGTATCTGCGGGTCATCGGGTCACTGATGTTCCTGGCGACGACGACGCGTCCAGACATCGCGTTCGCCGTTAACCTCCTGGCCCAGTTCTCTCAGGAGCCGCGTCACCTCCACTTTGAGGCCGCGATCCGAGTACTGCGCTATGTCGTCTCGACCCCTCGGCGAGGCCTCATGTTCCGCCGTCAGCC
>SZWC01017493.1:29155-55830 GCA_023375785.1 Penium margaritaceum | reverse complement strand
ATCCCCCGGCACCACAATGTTCTCTACACGTACTTGGAGTGCTGCTTTGATTTAGTCTGAGGCGCATCGCAAAAGCCATCACATGGCCTTGAAGCTTGGGCATTGCTGTCCAGTGGCTCCAGTTGTGGAAGCACCTGAAGATTCAGTCCAGCTGCCCTCTTCTTGAACAGTGGAGCGTGCAGGTTTCTGCCGCTGTTGCTGCCGCTGCAACTGCTGCTTGTCGGGACCAAGAGCTGGCTACGAACTGGGCCGCTCTTCCTTGTGATGCAAGACCTAGCAGAGGCATTGTTGCCCTCATAGCCTTCATAGTCTTCCATGGATTCCATCTCAGCTGTTGAAGTCAATTCTTCTTGTACTTCCACCTCCCATTTTCCAACCTGTGAAGTATGGGGAGCAGCATAACGACAATGGAAGTGTGAAAGCGTGAAATTGATTTTATGCTGCCATTAACTGCGTCTTCTTTTCATCCAATCATCAGAGGGAGTGAAAACGTAGAAGTATCCCATGGGAAAGAACCAGCAGGTACCAGGGGATTCACCATGCCTTCAGAAATCGTAGCAGGACTGGCACAGACGTTGACTGAAGCGCCATCTTGTTTGCTCTGGACAATCTGGCCGAGCATGCCAAGGTTGTGAGGCATTGAAGCTTTTTGAGTGCATCATTGCGTCTGAACAGAGCGCTCTTTGAAAAACAGCCATCATTCTAAAAAATGGGAAAGCATCGTTGTACGTTAGAAATGTCTGCTGGGGCCAGTCTGGTCGATGCATGCACTAGTTTTTTGCAGCCAAACAGCTCAACTGCACTGAGTCGGCAAAGCCGACGCAGAGAAAAACAGAGACAAGCGAAGGATTATGAGATGAAGATAGGGAAGAGATCAGGCTCTACTGGATCGTCTCTTCCTCCTCCTTAATTTTGTAGCCATGCCTCTCCATGATCCAACCTGATGACGTCCATAGTTCTTCGCCGACGCGTGTTCCATCCTGGAAAAAACTCATTAGGCATATGCACAAAGTTAACTCGGCCAGTCCCTTGAACGAACTCAATGCTTCGAAAATTCTGTGAGAATGTCCTCGCGTGCCTCGGAACATTCAATTCAGACAGATTACCAGTCGCAGACCATCTGCGCATCGATATGGGGAAGTTGATATGGGGCAGACCTTCAATCGATGATTTTTTTTTACGAGTTGGACGAACTAAAGTTTGCATCACAACATACCAGTATGGCCTCTCCATCAGCGATGACGGAATCGAGAGTGCCGCCTGGCTTTCCTGCCAGCTGAGGCGTCCACCGGCTGACTTCTCCAAGCACCCTGCCATTGCATGCACGCAGCTTTAGAGAGCCCATCTGGCCGGCTGAGCCGCCGCTGCTGCTGCTGGGCCAGAACTCCAAAAAGCCATCGATCCACGGCCCACGGTTGCGCTTTTTTCTGGTTCCCGCCTTTGCTGCGGCGTAGAGGACCTTGAACCGCCTGCTGCTGGGCTGATTTGTCAGTGATGGACCATCCGTGGAGGTTTGGAAGGCACGGAAAACGTATGCCATTGTCAAAGTGGCCAAAGTGTTTCCAACTTGGGACCAGAGTCGCCAAATTTCTGGAACAAAAATTAGCTCGATAACTTATTCTGTCTCGACCGGATTAGACCTCCATTTGCTGTCTATCCAGTTCAGCGTTCCCTGCTAGTAAAAAAAGAAGGTGAAGACAACGGTAAAGACGATCGAATTGATGCAGCTCGAGGATGATTCATTGGAAGTGAAGTGATGGTTCCAATTTGGAACCATCACGCTTTACGTCCAGAGATCTTTCCCGAGAGCGCCTTTTTCCGACGCTCGCGTTCACACACTGTCCCAAGACGCGGTCGGAAGTAACGGGAGCCGACTGCAAGCTCTGGCGGGGGCGGAGCCGAGCGATCGCCAGCCTATGCTCAATGGCAGAGGTTGGTCGCTTTGGTTTGTCGGTTCAAGGCTTGGTCGCGTTGGGGCGAGGAGCACGACGGCATGCGAGGGACATGCCATGCCATGCTATGCAATGACTTGCCATGCCATGTGTGTGAGGCTCAATCGGTATACACCCGTATGTACTGCAAATGCAATGCATGCACTGAAGCCTCTGAAGCGGAGATGCTGCCCGCTATCATGAGCGCCTCGTGAAAGGCGCGCGAGTGAATAACAAAACGGGATGATTGTGCGCCGCCATACCTCGCCCGATGCGCTATGCCAGCTACCACCTAAAACTATGAATTTCACCTAACGGGCGTTGAATCGTATTATTTTCGCCATACACACGGTTTTTAGATCAAAATCAGGAAAGAAAAAGAGTTTCAAGAATCACCCCTCGATACATAGGGGGGTTTGGGGTTTTATTAAGGTTTGGGCACTTCTCAGGCCTCGCGGTAGCGCGGCCTGGGAGGTTCCCTTTCAACGCTGTCGGAGTTCATTCTCCGAAAATGACTCGTTCGTGCAAAACAATGTTTTGTTAAAGTCGAAAGTGACCAGATATCCGACGAAAACAATGGGAATCAACGGTAGATGGCCTATTTTCTCAAGTCGACTATGGTGTCGCACATAACCGCCCATAACAAAAGGGCGCTTTTGCGCGACACCATTGCCAACTCCGAAAGTTGGCCCATCTGCCGTTGACTCGCAGTATTTTCGCAGGATATCCAGTCACTTTCGACTTCCACCAAAACTTTCTTGGGCAAGTTTATCCAAGCTGTGCTGTTTGCGCCCTGCCCGGACGCGAAGTGATGAGTCCAAATCACGACGAAGGTAGGTGCCTGTTTCACAGACTACACCAAGGGAAATGCCAACTTCGAATTCTCATGTCTGTTTTATGCCTCGTACCAAGCAGTATACCTAAGCGGACCCGCTACCGTCGGAATCCATTGTCGCATGTACTGATCTAACGGCGATATTACTTACGTCGCTATTTGATGGCAACATAGGTGTTTGAATTGCAGGCTCACCAAAACTTCACATTGAATCTGTTTCAATTCAAGTGCATCATCGAATAGTGCCCATAAGTACCTTAACCGCGAGGAACATACGGCGCTCATATTGTCCAAAACATGCAACCATTCTCATTGGCCCGCGACGAGTGTGCTACGTTCCTGATTCGTCGATGTTTCTACTCTGGTGCTTTTTGGGCACATCTCACCGGCGGTGAGATTTTCAAGAAACCGACAAAAGAATCTATTATTCCATTTGTCGGTTTCGCTCACCGTTGCCCCATGCGTGAAATTGACCGCTGTCAACATGACCATTTTTACCCCTCACACTGGCATCCGACGGAAGGCGCTCCGAATACAGGACCCTCCGAGTGTCTAGGAAATGCTACTGCATCATCTAGGTATGACTTCCAACGACAGGCAGTCCGCGTCGAGAGGGGTCGAACTAGACAGCTGTCACAAATCTATCCAACTTTCTTTGCATGTGCAAAAAAGGTTGGGAGACTGAACTCTCCCGTTGAAAGGGAACCTCACAGGCCCCGGTGCCGCGAGGCCTGGGAGGTGCCCAAACCTGAACAAAACCTACAACCCTTGAATGTTAAGAGGGTGTTTTTTTCCTAAAGGTATTGGGTTACGAAGTGTAGCCTATTGTAATCCGTTCCACATCCACTTTTTTGTACCTATTTCTCTCTTCCGGTTGTACCACCTTGTCCATCTTTGGGAGCTCGACCAAAAATACGAGACTCACCCCTCCAATGCACTAGGTTCTCACAGGCAATTCAATTTACAGACAACTTAATTTACAAACAAAGAGAACCTAAAGAAGGTGGTGCAATGGCACATCCCACTTGGCGGATGCGCAAATGAAAGAAGTTTGAGGGCGGAATTAAAAACCGCTCTCTTCGCACATCAAGTCACTCTATGATGACCCGATCCAGCAAGAAAACTCTCTACACATGGAGGTCTCTCTCGATTTTCCTTGACGTGGATAAAGAGTGACCATCAGTTGCATAGTAGATCGATCTAGAACATTGCTTAATCCGATGCGACGTTGGATTGAGTCATAAAACGCGACCTTAAACATAGCTTGTAATTCATGAAGCCATCCAATGTCACATAGGACCCGGCATTTGCAAATTGTCCATGGACACCGGACGGGACTCCAACACATTTCGTCTGAGTAATTAAAGCAACTCTGACAAGGAACGACACCCACTCATCGGACAAAAAAGAACAAGGAAGTATTGGAACCTGCCTCAATTCACCTATCACAGCAATACAAGATTAACATTAGCCGAAGATCAACCCAAATTAAAATGCAGGCAGTAAAGTGGGTACGTCACATCGTGTAGTAACAAAATGATCGGTATCATATCTTTATACATAACAACATAAAGCTATGATGTGGAAACTCCACAAACTGAGTCATTCTCATTACGTGTTGCATGCATGCACGAAATTGCCTCTTCAATATCATTCTGTCCTTTTATCCTCAATTCATCTATGTAATTCAATTTTCTTTTGCATCCTTTGAGTTACGTCACGAGTTTCATGCGTTCAATTCACTTCCTAACCCATGCACGCCCTGTGTGCAGAGTCACACCCTTGTTTTCTTTGATGATGTCGAGGGTTTTTTTGGGCATGAGGCAAAAACATCGTGGGTCAACACCCGAGATGCAAAATAAACAAAGGTCTAGCTTGTACACAGCGTAGCAGCTCGGGTGAAGTAAGGGGGCGCGCTATTTTTTCCGATAACAAAACATGTAAGAGACCATTTTCCATTACAGCGTGGCAGAAACTCGGGTCATCCTCTCAACAAATTCTCAATATGCCCACGATATAAACAGAAAAACAGATCAACCAAATGGAATGTAGGTAAGCCGACCAGATCATAAGTCGTTCACAGGGATGACGCGCAAATCAGTAGATGGTTCAAAGATATGCAAAAAATCGATGATTTGTTTCTCGCAGTAAGTGAACCTCAATGACAAGTGTCGAACAAGTTGAGCACAAATAAACAATGACAAGAATCACAATGAGGAATACATTTGGCCTTTGGCTTTGGGCCAAGCGACATGGACACGGACGTGCCATGAGTGGTTGTTTCGAGAAGCTCCATTGAGAGGTCGGGGGGCTTAGAGAATATCAATCGTGGTTTATGAAAGTGCAGTGCGGTCGAGAAGTCCAGCAAACAACACCAAAACATGAATGATTTTTGTGAAACTTCGGTTGAACATTCAAGAAGGTGGTCAAACTTTTCACAACCTTCTAGAACACAACATCAGAGGTCACGGCAAGTGGCCTTGCCACCTGCCCTGGCACTTCACCGATTGGCGCAAAAATTCAGCGGTCGACGTGCAGTGAGCCATAAAATTAAGGGACAAAAACACCCACTCGTAGAGTTTGGGGACTCGTGTACATCAAGGACGTAACACTTTCCCCCCTTCGTAAGCATGTCTTCCATAGCATAAGCAACCATAGACCTGTGATGGAGGTAGTAGCCGTTGATGAGGTGATCCACGTCTTGGAGGTTGTCAAAGAACTCTCGGTTGTTTTGTGCATCGTCGTAACTGTGCGACTTGACCAGGTACTCTCTCGTTTTTCCATGGTGTCGATGTCCTGTGATGTCTTCAATCACGTACTCTGCATTCCCATCCACTTGAATAGGATGTGGATGTGTGATGCCTCTGCAGAGGAAGTTATCCCACGGGTCCCAGAAGTGCTTCACCTGGCACATGTGGAAGACAGGGTGGATTGCCATGCTGTCAGGCAAGAGAAGGCAATCAACGACAAGGGTTTGTATTTGCTTAATCTCAAACGGTCCGAACCACTGAGGTCTGAGCTTTGCAAGGTCTTCTCCTCGGAGTTCAATGTTTGTCGAGCTAAGTAGGACGCGATGGCCATCGGTAAACACGTCATCACTGCGAAGTCGGTCGGATGCTCACTTCATATGTGCATATGCCTTCGCAAGTGCTTTTCGTGTTGCCTCCCAAATGTTGGATAAATCCCTCTTGTGGATGGCAACCACGGGAATGTTGCTCAGGCTTTGCAGTCCAGCCGGTGTGGCAGTCACTCTTACGTAGACCACTTCAAATGGAGTTTCACAAGTTGCCATGGAGGTAGCGGAGTGTGGAAATTTGGTGGTCAGTAGTTTATCTATTCAATCGGTGTTGAGCGCCTTGCATAAAGTGCACGGAAGTTGTTTCAGGGTCAAATTGGTCCACTCCATTTGCACTTCCGTTTTGAGGATTCAAGGTCGTTCATAGCTGGATCTGATTGACATTACATGTCATCAATTCGTGCCAAATGCGGCTAGTGAAGTAGCCGTCCTTGTCGTTGATGATGGTAGTGGCATGTCGTGCAGCCGTACAATCTAATTTTAGAACACCCGAACAATCCCTTTAACGTTGATGGTGATCATTGTCAGGATGAAGTACGACATTTTATAAAATCTGTCCAACACCATGAGAAGGGCGTCCTAGCCCCGGAGAGTGGTGGGAAATACCGTCACAAAGTTCATGCCGATGCCAGTCCATGGTTCCCTCAAAACAGTGAGTGGTCAAACTAGTCCTGCTGGCCTCATGCGAGGGAATTTTTGCCACTGACAGGTATCGCAAAATGTTTAGAAGGCTTTCATATCCTTCTACATCTTACCCCACCATTAATAACTTGCCAGCTTGCATGTTTTTTCCTTGCTGAAAGTGTCCACCTGGACTGGTGTCGTGGCATTCCTCCAATAGCATCCTTCGTAGTTTCTTGTAAGATGGTAGGACGACATGGCAAGTGAGTGTCCGTTGCCCGTACGTTCCTCAAACCAGAACCTAGTTTTTTTAAAACACGCAAAAATCCTCGTAACCTTTTGTGAACAACCTCGTAATGTACAAGTCCCATTTGACAAGTAGTGTGTTGATTTTGGCCATAAGGTCTTGTTGCAAACTTATAGCAACTACTGCAACTGTCTTTCTACATTGATGCTCGATGTCATAGTCGAAACTGGACTCGAGGAACTCTATCCATGGAGTTTTTCAATGGTTCACATTTGGCTATGTCTTCAGAAGTTTCACCGCGTGATGGTCGGTGCAGACGATGCATCGCCAACATTCTAAGTAGTGCCACCATGTTTTGAATGCATTCACGACCACAAGCATTTCGTTTTTGTGCACCTCGTAGTTGAGTTCCAGTCTGAACACCTTTTGCGACATTTACACGTCAGATTGTTCTCCACTTTTTCTGTCTTGTACGATTGATCGATTGGACGCGTCGTTGGCCACGATATAGTCCAGCACTGGATCTATCCATTACAAGGCTAGCACTGAGGTCAGGGTTTTTTTTCTCAAAGAGTTGAACGCTTCTTGATCGCTATCCCCTCAATTCAACTCGGTGGTTTGATAAGTGAGATCAGAGACAGGCGTTGACACTCGAGCGCAGTCCTCTAAAAATTGAGGGTAATAATTCTAGAAGCCTAGAAATACTTGGACATCTAAAAAAATGGTCAGCGTCGGCCAATCAACATCTTCTTTCACCTTTCTTCATCCATGGTGATCGTTCCGACGCCAATTATGTGGCCTTAAAACTTGATCAAACAGCAACCAAAGTCGTGTTTTGAGAATTTTCCATGTAATTTACCTCTTTGTAAAGACATATGCATGTTTTTGAGAAATTCAATGTACTCCTCCGGGATGCAGTTATACACCAGGTTGTTGACAAGATACACGACAAAAAATTCGTCGATGTACGGACAAAAATGTTTTTCATTGCCACCATGAATATCACAAGGATGTTTGTGAGTCCAAAAGGCATGATTGTGAACTTGAACTGCACATATCTGCTGTGAAATGCTATCTTCTCAATGTCCTTACTAGATACGCAGATCTGATGATGACAGTTGCGTAGGTTACTTTTACTTAGGATTCGGGTCTTGTAGATCTGGTCAAAAAATTTGTCTACTCGCGGAAGAGGACATCAGTTCTCCATGACGATGATGACGTTAAACGCTTGGTAGTCCATGCACATACGCATATCTCTGGTTTCTTCTTCACGAAAAAGTACAAATGTTTCATATGGTGACGTGGAGGGTCTCATAAATTCCTAGCCGAGCATCTCGCCAAGTTGCTTCTTGACTTTGGTCGGCTTGTGATCGTTATTGCAAGTGTTTCACTGTCAGTCTACTACATGGATTCAAGTCTATCTAGTGGTCAACATTTCATCGCAAAGGCGACACTCGGGACAGTTCGTTGGGGAAAACTCCTTCAAAACCTTCCACAAGTGCTACAAACTCCTCGGGAAGGACCGTAAAACTGTCATGTGTCAAGGCCGATGCAGTTGCCTTGGCTGCTGCAACTTCTTCCACTTCCCTCGTATCCACGTAGACAAGCAATGCTTGGGCTCTATTGCTCCCACCTCAGCGGCTTCGTGTAACCACCGCTGCATTGTGGGTTTCTCAACAAGAGGATGATATCGTTTCATTCCATGAATGCTAATGTAAACTGATCCGCAACTGCAATCAACCTACCCATCGTGCCGGTACAAGAAATTTCACCCAAGGATTTTTTTGTGGTCGCTCATCAGGCAAGTCCTCCAGACCATTACGTTGTGCACATCTCTGATTTCCAGTCAAAGAGGTCCATAAAGTCGACCGATGTGTAGTCATCCATTGATGGTTTTTCCTTCAAACACCCTTGGTTTGTTCTACAGACCCAACTTCTGAATCATGTCGTTGCTTCCAAAGCTATGAGAAGCTCCTTTGTCCAGAAGTGTCCGCACCATTCTACGAATTTTACATCTCCTCGGTTCAGATTTCAAGAGCATTCCTGGCTGGTCATCCTTCAAATTCTCATCAACATCTATGGTCACAAGGTCCCTCATTGTGATGATTTGAACCGCTTACATGGGCGATCGGTTGGCGCAGCTTTTTCTGACCGGACATGAGCTTTGTTGTCTACTCCTGCCCTGTGGCCTTTCTCGACTCCTCAGTTTTTCTATACGGCTTCCCCCCCCCTTTTAGGCCTGCTGCAACCGATTCTTACAGTTGCGTGAGATGTGGCGCAGCTTCCTGCAAGTATAATAAAGCCAGTGATTCGTTGATCAATGGTATCAATATCAATCACGGATGAGGTTTCCACTGACTACAACTTCCCTCCACACATTTTCTGCCCCTCCAACGCCACTGCGCTATGTTACCATTTGTTATGCCGAGCGCAATGTGGGTGGCTCACAAGGATGAGGTGCGGAGTAGAAGAGGACTCTTGGTGTTGGGATAAATCGGTCTTTTTCATCTGGGGCCCGTCTTCGGAAAATATTGTGCTTTCGCATAGCCTGCGCGCCGCCTTCTCTGAGCGGCTTGTGTAATTACAGCTCCGGAGCCCATGCAAATGGGCCCCTGCCACGAAGAGTGCCTGCTGCTTCGCGATCATCGCTCGCAAGGGAGGGGAAAAGCTCGAGCCTGATAAAAATGCGCACACGATGTGGAGATGACCCGGCACGCTAAATATTTTCCAACACACGCCAGTAAAGTAAAGCATCAAAGGCACACGATTGACAACCCAATGAATCAGAGTTAAAACACAACAAATAAGTCATTTTTGAACGTTTAAGCGTAAAGAAGATTTCCCCAACCCTTTTTTCCACTGTTTTCATTCGTGCTTACATGCATTGTGTCCATCACAACCACATTTATTGTAAATGCACGTTGTCAAGTGTAACGAAGAACCACATAATGTGGTGTCTCTTTGTATATTGTTCAAATAATTATATCATCATATCTTCCTTAAATTTCCTGCCATGTTTTATTAATTATTTCAACCATTTCATGAGATTGTATGAATAATGTACTCGTTTTTTCTTACATTTCTTGAGATGGATCATGAAGAAATTCAACCATTTCATGAGATTGTGTTAATTATTTCATCATGTATTTCTTTAATTTCCTCAGACGCTTGATCAATGACTTCAACCATTTCATGAGATTGTCGCACTTTAACACCATCGCATTGGATCAGATTGCATTGCATTGCATTTCATCGCATCACGTCATATCACATCGCATCGTATTGCATCGCATTAAATCACAACGCTTTGCATTTCTACGCATCGCATTGCATTGCATCGCATCACATTTCATCACATCGCATAGCCACGCATCACATTGCATTGCATCACATTGGAGCACATCATGTTTCGTCACATTGCATCACACCGTGTTGCATCGCATTGCATCGCATTGCATTGCATTGCGTCACATTCTATCGCATTGCATTACATCGCATTGCAATGAATTGCATTGCATTGCAATGCATCGCTTCTTATTGCATCACATCGCAACGCATCACATCGCATCGCATCACATCGCATCGCATCGCACTACAACACATCAAATTTCATCGCATCGCATTGCATTGCATGGCATCGCATTGCATCACATCACATCGCATCGCATTGCATTGCATCAAATCACATTGCATTCCATCAAATTGCATTGCACTAGATCACATTACCCTGAATCATATCACATCGCATTGCTTCGCATCTCATTTCATGGCATCTTTTGCATTGGACCTTAATCCCTAGGCAAAGGAACCAGCAACACTATGAGGCATTGAAACGAGACATTCTCGTGAAATGGTTCAAGTAATTGATCAAGCATTTAAGGAAATTGAAGAAGAATATAATGACATAATCAATACAATCTCATGAAGTAATTGAAGCAATCCATCGAATATGTCAATATTTTTAAGGAGGATATGATGATATAACTATGTGAATGATATGCAAAGAGACACCACATTATATGGTTCTTAATCACACTTGACAATGTGCATTTACAATAAATGTGGTTGTGATGGAAACAATGCATGTAAGCACGAATGAAAACACTGGGAGAAAGGGTTGAGGAAATCATGTTTATGCTAAAACGTTTAAAAAATGACTTAGTGTTTGTGTTTTAAATCTAATTCACCGGGTTACCCATTGTGTGCATTTGATTCTTTACTTTACTGGCGTGTGTAAGAAAATACTCATTGTGCCCGGTCATCTCCATGTCGTGTGCGAGCAATCTTTATCAGGCTCTAGCTTTTTCCCTCCCTTGCGAGCGATGATCGCGAAGCAGCCGGCAATCTTTGTGGCAGGGGCCCGTTCGCACGGGCTCCATAGCTGTAATTACGCGAGCTGCTCAGAAAAGGCGGCGTGCGGGCTATGAAAAAGCTCAATGTTTTCCGAAGACGGCCCCAGATGAAAAAGACCAGAGGGAAAAGGCTAGAGCCTGATAAAAATTGCGCGCACACGACGTGGAGATGACCCAGCACAATGAGTCTTTTCTTACACACGCCAGTAAAGTAAAGAATCAAATGCACACAATTGACAACCCGGTGAATTAGAGTTAAAACACAACAACAAAGTCATTTTTAAACGTTTTAGCATAAACAAGATTTCCTCAACCCTTTGTCCCACTTTTTTCATTCGTGCTTACATGCATTGTGTCCATCACAACCACATTTATTGTAAATGCACATTGTCAAGTGTGATAAAGAACCACATAATGTGGTGTCTCTTTGTATATTAGTCACATAATTATATCATCATATCTTCCTTGAATATATTGGCATATTTGATAAACTAATTCAATCATTTCATGAGATTGTAATGATTATGTCACTATATTCTTCTTCAATTTCCTCAAATGCTTGATCAATTACTTGAACCATTTCATGAGAATGTCTTGTTTCAATGCCTCATAGTGTTGCTGGTTCCTTTGCCTAGGGATTAAGGTCCAATGCAACAAGATGCCATGAAATGAAATGCGAAGCAATGCGATGTGATATGATTCAGTGTAATGTGATCTAGTGCGATGCAATTTGATGGAATGCGATGTGATTTGATGCAATGCAATGCGATGCCATGCGATGCAATGCGATGCAATGAAATTTGATGTGTTGTAGTGTGATACGATGCGATGCGATGTGATGCGTTGCGATGTGATGCAATAAGAAGTGATGCGTTGTAATAAGATGCAATTCATTGCAATGTGATGTAATGCAATGCGATAGAATGTGATGCAATGCAATGCAATGCAATGCGATGCGATGCGATGCAACACGGTGTGATGCAATGTGATGAAACGTTATGTGCTCCAATGCGATGCAATGCGATGTGATGCGTGGCAATGTGATGCGATGCAATGCAATGCGATGCATGGAAATGCCAGGCGTTGTGATTTAATGCGATGCGATGTGATATGATGCGATGCGATGTGATGCAATGCAATGCTATGCGATGCAATCAGATGCAATGCGATGGTGTTTAAGTGCGACAATCTCATGAGATGGTTGAAGCCATTGATAAAGCGTCTGACGAAATAAAAGAAATGTATTATGAAATCATTAACACAATCTCATGAAATGGTTGAAGTTCTTCATGAACCATCTCAAGAAGTGTAAGAAAAATGAGTACATTATTCATACAATCTCATGAAATGGTTGGAGTAATTCATCAACTATGGCAAGAAATTTGAGGAAGATATGATGACATAATCATTTGAATAATATACAAAGATACACCACATTATGTGGTTCTTCATTACACTTGACAATGTGCATTTACAACAAACGTGGCTGCGATGGACACAATGCATGTAAGCACGAACGAAAACAGTGGGAAAAAGGGTTGGGGAAATCTTCTTTATGCTACAAAGTTTTAAAAAATGACTAAGTTGTTGTGTTTTAACTCTAATTCACCGGGTTGTCAATCGTGTGCATTTGATGCTTTACTTTACTGGCATGTATTGGAAAATGCTTAGTGTGCCGGGTCATCTCCACGTCGTGTGCGCGTTTTTATCAGGCTCTAGCCTTTTCCCTCCCTTGCGAGCAATGATCGCGAAGCAGCCGGCACTCTTCGTGGAAGGGGCCCATTTGCACGGGCTCCGGAGCTGTAATTACAGGAGCCGCTCAGAAAAGGCGGCGCGCGAGCTATGCAAAAGCATAGTATTTTCTGAAGACGGGCCCCAGATGAAACAGACCGTTTTTCCCTCCCTTGCGAGCGATCGACGCGAAGCAGCCGGCACTCTTTGCGACAGGGGCCCATTCGCACGGGCTCCAGAGCTGTAAGTACGCAAGCCGCTCAGAAAAGGCAGCACGCAGGCTATGCAAAAGCAATTTTTTTTCCAGAGACGGGCCGCAGATGAAAAGGACCGTGGGATAAATGGATGATTTCAGTAATCAGTATATTTTCGTGGATGACATGTGTCAAACAAGTCAAGCATGTGTATCTTATGGAAACAATCACAACGAGGCATATGTTGGGTCCACGACATTCGGGCCGAGCGATGCGTGCGAGGTTGGGCTGTGAGTGGCTGTTTTGCCAAGCTCCGTTGAGAAGTTGAGAGACTTTGATAACATCAAGCCATGGTTTTATAAAAGTCCAAGGCTGTCAAGAAGGTCAACCGATCATTATGGAAACACTGATACAGTTGGTGACACTTCTCTTTACCATTGAGCAAAGTGGTCAAAGTTGTCAAAACCTTCTAGAACATAGCACCGGAGGTCGGGGCAGGTGGCCAAAATGCCATTGGCCGATTGGTGTAAAAAAGCTGAGGTTGACGCGTGGTGGGCCATGATTATAAGGACAGAAATTCCCACTTGTGGAGTCTAGTAATTTGCGTATGTTGGGGAGGTAAGAGTAGTGCTATGCCAAGTAGAACATAGTTGGTTCACAAAGATGATGTGCGGAGCAGAAGAAGATTAAAGGATTTTGAACGAGTGGATGGTTCATACTTAGCAGGAAATGTGTTTCAATGACAATTGTTGGATATGTCAGACACATGTATACAATAGCAATGATTCAAATGAGACATGTATTGGGTCTTGAACGCTCAAATTGAGCAACGCGTCGGTCACTATGTTGTCAATGGTCACTAGAATGAATTCCACCAGGATCTCACTGGGTTATGAGAATAACAAGGCGTGCATTTTTCAAATATCAAGGTCTTAGAGGAGTCAACCAATGAGTATTGAAAGATTCATATGGTTTGTAACACTTCATTGACCCTTCTAGAAAACAGTTGAATGTGTCAAAGCCTTCCGCAACGGAACACCGGAGGTTGGGCAAAGTGGCCAAAATGCCCTCATCCAAACAGTGTACAAGTGTTCAAGTCAACACGCAGAAGGCAATGAATGTAATGAAAACAAATCCCACTCGCAAAGTTTAGAAACGTGTGTACCTCTCATACGTACTCTCCCCTTTCAGCCATGACATCTCGGCATGTTAGCAAACGTAGGCTAGTGATGCTTGTAGTAGACGTTGATCACATAACGTCTGAGAGGTCGTCTTAGGGCTCCCGGTTGTTGTGCTGGACAATTCAGCCATGTCACTTGACCAGATTCTCAGTCGTTTCCTATGGCGCCGATGTCGGAGGATGTCCTTGATAAAAAATCCCATATCCCTGTCCACGTGAATGGAAGGGGAGGAGTGAAAAACCTGCCGACGAATCTCTTGCTGGAGTCCCGATAGCACTTGAGCTCGTAGACATGGAACATTGGATAAATCGCCATGCTCTCAGGGAGGCAAAATCGAGCGTCGATTGAATTTTGCAATTTTTTTTTCAGTATCAAACATACCAAAACCAGCAAAAGAAATAGTTTTGAAAATTGTTTTCCTTGTGGTTTGATGTTCGCCAAGCCGAGTAGGAAGTGATTGCCGGCACTGCTGGTTCGGTCCCTGTAATACTGGTCCACTGCTGGCTTCATCGCCACTTGGGTCTTCGCAAGGGTCTGGTGTGTTGCATCTTAGATGTTGAAGAAGTTCTCGCAATGGATGTAAACCGCAAGTTTGTTACTTTGTCCTTTTATTGTTACCATTGTGGAAGGAATTTTACCATGAACTACTTCAAACGGAATACCTGTTGCAGTGGAAGTTGTCGCGTTGTACATGACTTTGGCTGTTTGTATTTTTTCCGTCTAATATGTCCCATGCGGCTCACAAAAGGTACAGAAAATTTGTTCCAACACTCAATTCGTCCACATGGTGTAACCATTGGTTTGATGATGGAATGCCGTTGACATCTAGATCCGAAAGATGTCATCAATACAAGCTAGAAAAGGCTAGTGAAGAGGCAGTCTCTGTCGCTCATCATGGTACGTAACACTCCGTGCAGATGGAAGATCTTATTGAGAAATAGTTGTGCTGTTCCTTCTGTGGTGGCGGTGGTTATTGTTGGGACGAGGGATAAACTATGAAATTTTTTAAAAAAAAAATCTTTCAACCAGCACGAGGATGGTGTCATATCCCTCTGAAGTGATAGGGAGTCTTGTTGCAAGGTCCATATTGATGTCCACCCATTGGTGTGTTGGAAGAGGGGGGTGTTGGAGTAGACCCAATGGCATCATGCAACAAGTTTTTTGCCGTTGACCGGTGTCACAAATGTTTTAGAGTTTTCTCACATCATTCAGTATGTGGTCCCACTAGAATTACTTTTTCAGCTAACATAGTATTTTTTCCTTGCCAAAACTATCACCTCGACAGGTGTCATGGCACTCTTCCAATAGTATTCATCGTAGCTCCTTGATTGGTGGTACGATGACTTTGTGAGTGAATCTCTGTTGCCAAAAGGAGTCATTGGAAGTTGAAGGTTTTGTCGTACTTGCCAAACTACGTGAAATCCTTCATGAACATCCTTGCAAGGTATAGGTCTCGTTCGACGAGTAACTTGTTAATCTCCGCCAATATGTCTTATCGCCAACTGTGAGCATAAAATCAAATCAAATCCACTGGATTTCACTTTCCAGGTCAGTATTCGATGTCCTAGTAAAAGTTGGAATTGAGGGACTCCATCCATCGAGTTTGTTGACAGCTCAGAATTTGCTGAATTTTCTAGGTGTTTGTGGTGGTCGGAGTGGACGGCACATCAATGGTATTCCGGATAACATCACCATGCCCTGAACCCATGGACATCTCTAACATCTCTTTCTTGTGTACCACGGAGTTCAATTTAGACCCAAGTAGTTTTTGTGACACGTACCAAACCAATTGTTTTCTACCGCAGTTGTCTAGCAAGAGAATTGCTCAGATTCTTTAATCTAATGCGTAGGTGGCCATGATGTTTTCCACCGTTAGATCTGTTAATCATAAGGCTGGTACCAAGATCGAAGCTTTTCTTCTATGATTGAATTCTTCTTGTTCAGTATCCCCTATTCCACTCACTGGTTTTTCGAACGAGGTCAAAGAAAGATGCTAACACTAAAGCATATTTATCTGCAAGTGGACAGTATTAGTTGCGGAAGCCTAAAAAATCCTCCATGTCCCAAACATTAGTTGGCATCGGCCAATTGGCAACCGCCTCTACTTGCTTCGGGTCCGTGGTGATTCTTCCGCTGCGAATGATGTGGCCCAAAAACTCAATCAAAAGTGACGTAAGTCCAATTTTAAGAGGTTTCCGTAAAGTTTATCTTTCTGTAAATCTGTGAGAACTTTTCAAAAAAATCATTGTGCGCCTCTAGGGTGCGTCTGTAGATGATGATCTCATCATTACATACAAAAAAAACAATTCATCAAGGTCCAACCAAATAAAATTGTCCTTTGTTGCCTTGAATATTTTGGGAGTATTTGTGAGTCCAAATAGCATGCCCGTGAACTCAAATCATATGTATTTTGTACAAAATTCCGTCCTCTTGGTGTCCGTATCAATACCCGGATGTAATGATAGTGTGTTGGTCAATTTGGTGGAAACTCTTACCTATTGGAATTAGTCAAAAAGTACATCTTCTCATGAGAGGGGGTATCCGTTCTTGATTTTTATGTCATTCATTCTTTGGTAATCCACACACATCCACATTTCAACCGTTTTATTTTATATGAAAAGCCCAAGTGCAACGGACAGTGGCATGGATGGTCTGATAAAACTGTGACCAAGCATCTCATCCAGCTGCCTTTTGAGATAAAGTAGCTTGTGTCCGCTCATCTAATAGGTTCTCTTGATTGATGGCCTGTTGCCTGTCTTCAGGTCTATCTGATTATTGAAGTCTTGTTGCAGAGGTAGCTCTCTAGGTACTTCACCAGAAAAGACCTTCAAAATATTTCATGAGGGATGTTGGTGGCGTTGTCGCGTTTGCTACGGCCTCCTCGGCCTCCCCTTCTTCCGCATGGACGATCGCGTAGATTATGTGGCCACGTCCATTGATATCAATTGTGTGTGATGTTTTGCAACTGCTACAACTTCCTCTGCTTCTTCCTCTTCTACTGCTTCCTGTAATCGTCATCGTGTTGTGGGTTACTGGATCATAGGCATATGTCATTTTTTTTCATAGATTCTGATGTAGAATAGTCTGCTGCTATGATCTACTCTGTTGCAGTTTTTTTTAATGGAGGAAATCTCGTCCAGGGATACTTTTGTGGCCACATTTTGGACAAGCCCTCCAGATGGTTACATCATGTGGATCTCTGATTTGCAGTCGGAATGGTGTGCAAAGTCCGTGGATCTGTAGACGTCCGTCGATGTCTTTTCCTTCCAACACCCCTACTTGGGCTTCCAAATCTAGCTTTTGAACCATGTTGTTGCTAATGAGACTATGAGAGGTCCTTCCATCTAGTAGTTTCGGTACTCTTTTGTGACTTTTACAACCCGTTGATTTTACTCATAACAGTAACACGGGTTGTTCATCCTCGTATCCCTCACCAAATTTTGCAATCTCAAGAACCCTTGTTTATGGCCTCGTAAGTCGTTCGAATGGATGATTGGTCGGTGTGGATATTCTTGGCCAGACAGGAGGTTCACCGTTTACTCGTGTTGTTTACCTTTTCCAACTCCTCATCCTCCTCGACGACTCACTCCTCTCCTTTTTGGCATGTTGATGTCGTTTCAGGTAATCGCACAAGATGTGCCCCTGCTTCTTGCAAGTCCACCATAGCCATTGATTGCGTTGATCGACGACATCAATCTCTATCAGAGACAAGGTTTCCGTGGGTTACAAATTTTCACTGCCAGGATGTGGTTGTGCGGCCGCCAGCCATGTAATTCCTCCATCCGAGTTCGTAGGAAGGCTGCACACGGTTCCTATCCGTGGATATCTAGAGGGATCCGGATCCGTGCGACGGGTCCTCCACCTGGATCCTAATCCGAGGTAAAGGATCCTTGGATTCACGGATCCTTGGATTCACGGATGTTGGATCCTGATCTTTGGAGTCATGTACCATGCATGGTACATTGCGCTGGTGTCCTGCTTGTAAACAGCACTTCAATGCAAGCGCCACGGACGGCTTGCGCTGTTGCAGACCACCGACGATGCGACACTTTCCATCGATGGCTGCCTATGCTTAATCCATAGATGGCCATCAATGGTGCTCATGATATTGCGGGGCTACACATGGTTGGTAAGTCGACATATAAGAAGATATGAGACCAATGAACATAGCATCGCCAGCTCCTGGCTGGTGATTTGACAGGTTTCATGCGATTGACACGCACAATGCATGTGCCAACCACGCGGACGTGCCGCAGAAAAGTTTGCCGTTCGGAAGTATGCCGCGCATGTTGAGCTGTTTCATTTTGAATGTGCAAATGAGTGTGCTACGACAATGACTTTAGCTGGATGTCTACTCAGGTTCTTTAAACTCAACCCCCCCTCCCTCTGCCCTAGGACCTGGGTTAGGGTCTGCAAATACAAGCCGGATCCACAATCCTGGATCCAGAACCGCGAATCCGGATCTGGATCAGGATTCATGGGTAGGGTACTGCGGAGCCCAGGATCCGTGTGCAGCCTTAGCTCGTAGTCAGAACTTTTGGTGCGATGAGTGAATGCAAACAATCATAATAGGTTGTCCTAGACGGAGGATATGGTGATTACATGCCGGATGTTGCGCTTGAAGCCATTATTGTAGTAAAAACGGAGTTCGTCGGTGGCGAGGTCACCACGGCTGATGATTTTGCAAAACGGCACATATACTTTGCCATGTTGGATTTTTTCAGCTAAGCATGGAAGCTTGTACCGTGCCTCACACTCCTTTTTTATTATTCCAAAACACGCAAGTATTGCGTGCGTAAATTTTGCCCACTGGGAGACTCAGTGTGTTGTACCACATTGGATGTATCTCCTCAAGAGGTAGGATGCTCGCGGTTGGTGACTTGAGAGCGGTCACTTGAGTCCTTGATCTGGCTTTGCCAATCTCCTACTGCCGTTGGATGGTCTTTAGATATGACCATGAACTCAAAACCGTGTTATGTAAAAATAAGGCTACGAAGTCAAATTTTCTTTTCTTGTCGATGAATCCAACAACAATGAATTACACCTCCAAACTCTCAGCCACATTCGGATTTCCAGTCCTTTTGTGTTTGTAGGATTGAACGACTCAAAAAGTGCTGGTCCAATCTGGGGCTTGCTTGAGAGTTGAATGTTTCCCTCTGTGAGTACTTGTTCCCTCTGTGCTAGTTTAACGAGTTCACCACTGAGTGAGAGGAATCCATTCCATGATTTATTGCCTTGCGTCTGTCGCGGTTTTCAAAACAAAGGTCCAACATTTCATGTGAGGTCAACATATGAAATGTTAACGTTAGTATGCACAGTAACGATATTGCACTAAGGGGGACTTGCATAGGTCCTGTGAGGTCAACATTTCATGTCCACGCATCACCTTGCTCACATGTTGGGAGATGGGGAGGATCTGTTGGTGACTATTGCCTTCCTTATCTTCTCATTCGGCTAACACCTTCAAGCCATGAAAACATTATCTGGAAGTGGGACCATTTGCGTGCTGATGTTCAAACAAATCAGACACACCATGAGCCCAAGTTGGCATCGATACTGGTGCCGTAGCAATCAACATGACATAGTATGATCCAGGATATGGAAATGGCCTTGGATTTTCCTTCTGCTCCACAAAGTGCTACTCAGAGGACAGCCCCAGGATGGCTGAGGCCACAGGTTGACCTGTGTGCTTTCCAGGAATACAAGAGCGTCCACATGAAGTGGGTGCCAATAAGGCCAGGTGGTACTGCTGCTTTTTCAGCTACTACTGCTTTCTTCCATGCTGTTGTTGTGCCTACTGTAGCTACTACCAGCCATTATTTGGTGCTGGAGTGTGAGAAAGTTGTGCCAAAATTGCCCAACATTGGTTGGCATAGCTATAAGTTACGGTTCTTGGTCATGCCTTTGATTGTGAACGCAATCACGGTGGTCATACGATCCATGACCACCGTCTCCTGTGCCACCCTGAGCTGCCACTGACCGAGGTTAGGAGCGATAGCTCTCACAGTTGCACAGGTGCTCTGGTGTGTGCATGTCATAGGTTCTGTAGAATGCAGGTCACAGCTTTGACCTTTAGAATTTCTTGATGGTTCTGAAGGTAGAATTAAAATTATTCCAATAGTGTTATTGTTATTCTTGGATTGAAAAGATACAAAGGTCACAAAACAATGCTCCCCTTTCAAATCAAACTCGTAAAAAAGTTTTGTACCATGAAAGAACACTCAATCCTGAATGGCGTGAGACGTTTACCACACCTTCGGCATAATTGAGGCTTGAAAGCCCATATGATACATTTCACTTGTTAACTTCATTTCTCACAGTGTGATCATCTTCCTAAATATTTCTCTGAGGCAAATGTGTGTTTCAGCCAGGTGACCCACCGTTCGATCTTTAATCTGGACATTCTGACCAACTCACTGCGGAATCCTGACTGTTTGATAATGTTTCATTATGAGTACTGGTTATCTAGATGGTGCTTTATCCTTTTCAAGAAGTGCCTCAAATTTCATGGTTAACATCTTAAAACCCCTGCTCTTCTTATAATGATTCTTAATGGACCAATCCATGTGAGCTCCACAAGGTGGTGCACCACACCTTGAGTGCACAGACCGAGCATCGCAATCCCATCTATGCCTCATTTTGTTTTCTGTCATGTTATGTTGATTTTCCATCTTCTCTCGTGGCACATGCTAATTATTTTGTTGGAAACATGGAAACATAAGATTATGATGTACATGGATCTCAAAGCCAAAAACACAGAATTTTGATCAAGACTTGCAATTGAATGCATCGATCTATCTGATCCACCAAAGAAATGGTGGATCTGACAGGCACAGTGATCCAAAAACCATAACTTATATACTGTAGTGATTTCCATATGGAAACATTTCCATATTTCCATATGATTTTCAGGACCTTAGAATGTCATTCACATATGCTCCCAACTTCCGCATTTTTTTCTTTTCGCAAGTGAATCTCCCATCATGTCTCCTTCCCCCCCCCCCCCCCTTTTCCCCAACAATCACAAATGTGTTTTTAAGAGATGTAAACATACCTTTAATAGGATGTATAGCCCCAAAAAATATGTAAACAATTTAAATGAAGTGCACTTTGATTTATTTTTGTGCTGACTGAGGAGCTCCTCTGAAATCCTATCTAAAGAAAACTCCAATGTTCACGACGGCAACAACTTTATGTTTAGGAAACCTCGGTGGGGATGAATGATTCTCCCATACATGTCGTATGTTTGGACATGGAGGCGGGTGAATGGAGAATGGTGTTGTTTTTTTTAATGCAAAAACTAAACACCACCAATTAAACACCTGGAGCGGAGGCACGAGATACGGAATGACACATACATATCTATTATAACATATACCAATTTCTGTCCATGATGAGGATTCTAAAAAACCATTTTCTTAAGCAGCTGAATTCAATAACAAAGAAATTTAAGAAATTTGTGCACATTAATCAGCGACCACCAAGAGGAATAGTCATCTCCTGGAGCATTCAATTGATGAACCTAATTCAAAAGGTATTCCATGTAATACTTGGTTGAAGGATTTGAGATTTGTTCTGAACTACTGCTGGGTTTGACACCAACCTGGAGTACATTGACTTCCTGATGTGTCTCTGAAGGGCCACGGCTCCAAGTTAATAGCCGGATATCAAGGATGTCATGCTACATCTTGAGACTGAGGAAAACAATAAAGAATTTTATGACTACGTGAGAGAATTACTCCCTGAAAAGCAGATGTTTCCGATATTGGAAAATCATCCCCTTCCCCGTACCTTCCCTGGATTTCCAGGAACTTGCATACATGTCATTCATGCATGCTGCATGAGGTAATGGATGCTCACTACAAGTGGTAGCAATTGTATGAGCGTGCCAACGTGGCAGAAAATTGCTACGGTTGTCACAACCAGAAACATCCTGATTGATGAATTCATCATTTACTACCAAAGGGATACTAGATATCCATTGGTGATCCAACACACCAAGGAGAATGTTTAGTGACTGATTCTATTAGTGAATAAAATCTACCTCACCAGTTGTAGTGACCAGACCGAGGAATCCAACGGCCAATGACCTTAACCCACTTTCCAGAGTGTTTGACAACAGTCATGTTCGATACAAATATGTTCACTTATAAACCAAGAAGATCGTAGCTGTGCGTGTACAAGGAAAAAACTTGGAGGTGGAAATTCATCTGACCTTCCCCCACCCACTATCTCAAAGAATAGAATCTTGATCAACTTGGAGGAACAAATTCCATTTTTCAAGGAGAAAGTTGTAAGTACAGATCACCATGTGGATTTTATTTATAGGGTCTTGAAGAAGGCATTACTTTTAAGCATACACAGGAACTTGGACTTCATGGTGATAATACCCAATCTGTCTAAACACCAATGACAATCACAGGAACCTACGAAACATGTGTTCATCTTTTCTTATCTCATTTATTTCGCTTATGAACTTCTTTTGTTTCATTCCATATTTCATGATCCTTTCGGAAATAGTGCACCAAAAATATGCTTTCCAAAGCTGAAAAATCAAAGATCATATTGAAATCAATGAATTCTTGCAAAAATTCACTTATGACTCATGACTGTGACTTCCGTTCTTTGATTGTGTTTTGTAGACACATCTTCTGCAACAGATGATGTCATTTGACACCAAAAGGCATTGGCGGTCCTTTGTAGGCTAACACCAGCCAATTCATGTGCCACAAAAGGATTCTTTGGTTTTCTTCAAATAGTACCATTTATTTCTACATTTTGTAATGATTTCAGGTGTTTTCCTCAACGATGTCACTCCAACATGCAACAAGTGGAATCTGGTTGCAAAGAACGAAAAGAGTTGAATTTAATGATCACGATAATGAGAATGGCAAAACTCCAGTATTGGTGGATCACATAATTATCTAGAACGTGATCCATCTGATACTCCATTTGTGATGGCCAATGACATGTAAGGTTGTATTATCAAAGCCATTGTTTTCTCCAATACAATGGCCGCAGAACGATTCCGGTCATGAATTTTCTCATTTTCTCATATTCTAGAGGTTAACAGCATGATGCACACAAAATGAATGTGAGAAGGCATGAACATATTCCTATTGTGGAGATTCCACATGGATTTTTGGAATCGCGTGTCCACCACACTCTGAGGTAACTCAAGTTGCAACCAAATCTCAGCTGCCATCATGCTTGGTTTATGGAGACCATCCACTCAAACATTGGTTGTAACATTGATCACCAGGGAAGCGCAGTCCTGCATCAACACTCATTTCGTGAAAGAAACTAAAAATTCTTCCGAGAAACATGCTCTAGACTTACTGGGATCTCTATGCCTGAAATTCACATGTGGCTATGAATCCACTATGACATCCATAGCCACATGTGGTTCGATGTGAGCTGTTCACTTGCCAATCACTGTCCACTTTTTGATTTTATGAGAAGACTGAGTAGACCAATGATTCCTTATACATGTGTGCCATACATTAGTTAAGCCACATTGCCTTGAACAGCCGAGCCCCTACCACCAACTTTGCATGGTACTCGTCAAACTCTGCCGATCCTCTAACATTTTTGCTGTACACGGCAACCTCTGTCTATTCAAATCATGCTGAGATTCGATGAAGTACCAATGTATAGCAACACCTTGAAGGAGTACAGTGGAATTCTCTGAAAGTTCTCAACGTGTAACGAAGAGAGAATTAATTTGAAAAACGATAAAATTACAGATTCAGTCACTGTTCCCTCCAGCTTTTTGGCCACATCATCGACGGCTGACATAGCATGATAGATCTGAAAAGGGTAGCAGTAGTTGCTCATTTACCAAGGCCAACGGATTTTTGCAACGTACGACTCTCCTTTGGCTTCTACAACAACTACCATCGATTTGTGAACAACTAAACAAGAGTGTCAGCACCTCTGTTTGATGGCAGATAATTTACTAAAAGAGTGGAATTTGGGGACAGAAACCAAGAAAAAATTGTCTTTCTTGTGAATCTCAGAGGTATGGTTAATCGTGACCATTTCATACACTCCCTTTTGGTGTGTGCCTTCAGTGTGATCTCTTCAAAGGGTGTTCTCTACACCCATGCCTACACTCCTTTAATAGTGTATGGGAGAAGTGTGCTTTTGTCTTTCATGCATAAACAATTCTCTTCTATGGAATGACCCTAGTGCGTGGGGTTAGTGTATGTGGCAAGTGCGCTCAGTCACCATATAAAAGAACACTAAGAGTTCACTGAGCGCGCTGATTTGTCTTATGTATTTGGGCACACCTTAGCTTTTTTGTCTTATGTGGCCAAACTTTTATCTTCTTAAAAAGGACCCTAGTGCGGGGGGGCTAGTGTATGTGGCAAGTGCACTCACTCATCATGTAAAAGTACACCAAGAGCGCACTCAGTGCACTGATTTTTCTTATGTGTCCAAGCTTACCTCGTATTTGTTCTATATGGCAAAACAATTCTCTTCCTAGGAACAACCCTAGTGCGTGGGGCTAGTGTATGTGGCAAGTGCGCCGAGTCACCATACAAAATTACACAAAGAACGCACTCAGTGTGCTCATTTGTCTCTTTTTTCCAAGACCAACTAGATGTTTTGTCTTATGTGGCCAAATCTTTCTCTTCTTAAGAAGGACCCCAGTGCGTGGCAAGTGAGTGAGTCAGCAAACAAAAGTACACTAAGAGCGCATTCAGTGCACTCATTTTCTTATGTGTCCAATTACACATATCAATTTGTCTTGTATGGCCTGTAATTGTTTTATTCTAAGGAAGGATTTCACTGAGGAAAACCTTTATGGCTATATTTCTTATAAGAGTGTGTGTTTCTATGCATGTTTATGGCCAGTAAATATGTGGTTGAACAAAATTACATAATTTCATCAACACAAGTTTTTTTAAGACACGCAAAAGAATTTGAGCAGCGAAAAGGATGTTTTATCCTGTTTTGGTAGACTCTTACAAATGTAATTGAATTTGAGACATACACATTTTCGAAAAGTCAAGTTGTAGTACGTTTGTATAAAGAGTCCCGTTCGGACTACGCTATCCGATTCGTTACTATGAACCGTAAGTTCGACCGCAAAGAGCAGTTTGTTGTTTTCGTCTCGACGGCCGTCTACTCATCGACGACGGTGTACTCCCGGTGTCATGGCCTGCAGTGAGTTCAACAGCTTCTTGGCATTGGCCCTCGCAAGATTGTCTAGAGGTGGCCCCAGTGTACGGGGATAGTGCATGTGGCCAGTGCACTCAAAGTGAGTTCAAAAGTGCACCTATCACGCACTCGGTTGGCGACAGCCTCACATCGAAAAGGCTGTTTCATGAGGAATCATGTAGCACTTGATGTTGTAGACCATTGCATTTTGCGATCCAATTTCGACATCAAGACGCAAAACCTACTTGCCGCTAGATTCAAAACCCGAATCGAATTTTGCTTTCATAGGAACTGTTCAGCTACTACTGAAATTATTGATCTTTTGATGGAGCATTTCAAACGATTACAAAAGGCGAGAGTTTCAGAGTGAGCCAGTTTTTCTTTAAGTTCTTGAAATAAAATGGAATGATTTTGAAGACCATCGACTTATATTGTCACCAATGTTGAGACCGACCCATGATCTACTTTTTCTCAAGAGAGAAATCTTGACAAAATTTACACGTCGTCAGGTTTTACGATGCATATCTTTATATTGTACAGATTGCCATTGTGATCCCTGGTTCAGTTTTCCTAACAAAAGTTTTTGCAATTGATATTGACGTCAGATAGTGTGGAAAAAGTTGAATGGACAGAACCGATCCGAACGACGGTATCTGTTCCGTTGTAAAACACCACCTTCTTTTCAGAAACGACAAATGTTGTTGTCGCTCTTAATTTTTTGTTCAATGTGCAAGGATGTAATCCTCGCAAACCACGTCCCACTTTCGATAACTACAAGCGCAAACAATTTCTTATGCAAACTGTAAAGTATCGCACACTCAGTGTATGATAAGTGCACTTTGTCACCCAAATCGACCGCACTGACCTATATACACTTTGCCTCGCACTAGGGGGGGTCATAGAAACGGGACGAGTCTCTCTCGATCTTCCGACGGCAATCGGATTAGCGAGACGATAGGCTATCCTGCATGCTGCGGGCTGAAATTGACGGCCGTCACTCTTCGAGGCGAGAAAACGACCTGCCGGCCATTCCACGAGTCAGAGCTTAAATCCCACTTCATCCCCTAAGCGGCGGCTACTAGAGTCTTGGAACTTTGCTTTTGTAAGACTGTTATGTGTCTGATGTGTCATAGATTCAAGAAAACAAATATCACGGTTACAAAAGATAAGGACTGGTATAGGTCAGCTGCCAGTGAATATGCTCTTTTCGTGAACAAAGCACAAAACAAAACATTCAGAAAACAGATTTTTTTATTAAAAAACGAGTGAGTACACCAACATAGAGAATGTTATTTGAGGGCAAGGGGTAGCAAGATAGATAGATAGAGAGAGAGAGAGAGA
>SZWC01017492.1:43312-60442 GCA_023375785.1 Penium margaritaceum | reverse complement strand
TATGCAGCACATCGTAGATTGTGCTCGTGACAGGTTTACCATCCACAATTGACTCAATGCGGACGTTACCCTCACCGGCGGCCACCTCTGTTTTTCCATTGGCCACCGTCATGCGTCTCTCCGAGGCACCGTAGGTGACAAATGCCGCCTTGTTGCATTGCGTGTGGCGGCCTGATCCGGAGTCGATGACGACAACTCCCGGATCCTTCAAGTTGGTGGAGTTGTACGCCATAAGGGCGTGCTCGTCTTTCTTCCCGCCCCGCTGCGACCGATCTGTTTTCTTCTTGGGACAGTTGCGCGCGTAGTGGCCCTCCTTGCCGCAGTTGAAGCACTCCCCCTTCTTGTAACCCTTCTTAGTGCCCTGTTTGGCACCCTTCCACTTGTCGCCTTGGCCTCCACTTTGAGGATGAACTGTGTAAGCTGAAGTTGATGACGCTGGACTCTCTCGACTGCCACGTCGCATCCACTCATTGCGCACGTACTCAGCAACCTTGGGGTACTTCAGCTCGTCGGAAGGCCAGCCACCAAGGACTGTGATCATGGGACTCCAACTGTCCGGCAAGGCCAAAAGGAGGATCATAGCTTGCAACTGAGAGTCGACCTCCCAACCAGTAGCCACGCACTCCGCTGCGAGCGAATCAATCTGCTGCATGATCTCCATGATGTTGTCGCCTTCGTTGGCTCGGAGGGTGACGAGCCGTTTAAAGATGAAGAGCTGATTGGCAAGGTTGCTTGACTGGTAGATGGAGCAGAGTTTTGACCATGCGTCTGCGGCCAGGGTGCATCCTTGGATGTGCCCAAGTTGTGGTGGGCATAACGCGGACACAAGGAGCGCCAATGCCTTTTTGTTGCGCTTCTTGTATGCCTCCTTCACCTCAGCCGTTGCAGTCTCCGGCGGAGTAGTCTCATCACCTTGTACGAGCTCAAGCAGTCCCTTGTCGTCGAGGAAGACCTCAAACTGCCACCTCCACAAGACAAAGCCTGTCCCATCAAACTTAAGGACAGCACGGCTGCTCTCTTGCTCGCTAGTTGCCATGTCTTGCTGTTGGGAGCGTGAAATCAAGCTAGCTTTGAACCCCTTAGAGGCATGGGCCCATAACCCTTTGTTGGCCTGAGGGTGAGTGTGCACCTGGAGGGTCCCTAGAAGTGGCTGTTTCACACCACCAACTGTTTTTGGAGAGACTGAAACTGTGGAGGCAACTGGTTCCAAGGATGGCAAAATCTGGTCAGAGAGTGAGGCAATAGTTTTGGCCTCAATTAGATGGGAATCAACACTTGATCAAGGCTCACAAGCAGTGGAATTTTATAGCCACTGATCTAAGCTTTCTAGAACACCAAAGCATGCCAGATTTGGAGCTTCCTAGCAGATTCTATGGCTTCTAGAGTGCTCCTTGGTAGGCTGTCCTTTTCCCACCTAGGAAGGCATCCTTTCCCTTCTCTAAAAGCTTCTGTCCCTTCCTAGATTCCTCAGCTTGCTTCTAGTAGGAGGGAAGGTGTCCAGAAGACCAAGACACCTCTAGATGCCTTGTAGGACAAGTCACCCCTTCTAGAAGGTGTGCCACCTTCCTGGACCCTCACCTGGCCTTCTAGAAACTTAAAGAGGAACTCTAGAGGTTGAGCTAGCTTCCTGGCATCTATTTTCCACCTCCCTTGAGGCAGGGCAGAATTTCATCTTGTGGGACTTGAACCCGGGCCCCTGCCTCTAGAGGTGGACACCATTAACCACTAAGCCACTAAGGCTTGTCTTTTTGGTGTTCCTTTTTGGAGTCACTCCTGCCATGGTGAGGAGCATCATTCCAACACTACCAGTTTTACAGACGTAGGGGGGTTGGAGTGTCTGTCATCGACCACAGGATACCACCGGATTCATACGGAAAATAGTGCTCGACAACGGGAGCATGTGGCTGACCACCAAGATGGGGGCAGACGTCACTTGTGAGGACGACGAGTCGTGCATGGGGAATTCATTAGACAGGAAGTCGGTAATAGACGTAGAGGCCCAGTATGCTATATCATTTGCAGCAGCCATAGCACGAGCAAAGGATGGCCATTGTATGATGGCAGATGTCCATTTGTGCGACACGTCGACAGCGGCTGATGAGCTTGCAGCAGCCACGGTGAAGGATGAAGAGTGAGCTGCGAATCTCCGGCTCATGGCTGCGTTGACCAGCGTCACTGAAACCATTGTAGCTGACGACACAATTGTAGCTCCCGTGCCCCAGCGCCTCCGCTCTGCGATGGGCGCGCAGGAGGCAGCCATGGCTCAAGCAGAGGCGCACGTGCAGAGTCTCCTAACCGAGCTCTAGGAGGCCACTAGCCGCTGTTACACCGTAAGTGTTTCAGCACAATGGGCTGCCGAGGAGTGTGTGGAGGATGTGCACAGGCTTCCCAAGGCAGCTGAGTAGTCTGTACAGGATACATGTCTAGGATGGGCGGACCTTCAGCAACAGGTGGATGATTGGTTGTGCACAAGGGTTTTGGAGGAGCCCCACGGGGTTGAGCTCCCTCTCGACGACAGCGATGGCGTAGTAGATGTAGAAGTACTGATGGATGCCAACGTCCGGCCATTAGTTGACAGCCGAGTGACAGGGATGTCAGCATCAGTCGGTGCCTTCGTAGCAGTAGCTCCTGTAGGTGCAGATGCTGGAGATGCCGATGTACTGTCTGGTGTTGTCGCCCTGCCAGTAGCTAGCGGCCAGGTGACAGATGATTTGACGGCTGACATAGAGGACTCTGATCTGTACAACGAGGCAGCGAGGCTGGAGGAGGCTGTGTCTGGTGTCGGCGTGCATGCGATGGAGGTCCATTGTCAGGTTTGTTCTGCGAGTGATTGTCAGCATGCCGCACATGCAACCACCCGCCCGGCTGCCGCAGCAGAGCTCAACGAGCTGTACATGCATATCGACGGCACAAAGATCACGTGGCGATGTGCAGCTTAGCAGTAGGCAGGCACACTACAGGTGATGCAGTTGGAAGAGGCCCTCAGTGATGGACCAGTTAGAGCAGTAACTGACGACAGCAATGACGACTACAATAGCGATGATGACAATAGTGACAACGGCGCTGCGGGGTGAGGCTATGTGCGAGCACACCCCACCAACATCATTTTCGCCCTTGCTATTGCTATGCAGGGGTATGGGGCCATGGAGGAGCCGTTCTCCCTCTCAAGGATTGTGTTGGGTGCACCCATGAGCTTTGCTCAAGTTGTTAGCCTCTGCAGCCCAAGGGGAGTGTTGGTGTGTGCGCTTTGGCGTGAAACCATTCCAAGGACAGCGTGGTTACTTTGGGTCTCGCACGATGTTGTGGTCGAGGTGATGCTGGTCAAGACCTGCGCACATGGTGACTTGTATTGGTGTGATGTGGAGACCCATTACCTCCATGTCTTATGCATGCTCCATGCATGAGAGCACGTATGGTCGAGACCCGGATACCCATAGACATGTTCCGGGGTCACGAGGAGACCTTGTTGCTCTGTACCCCTCGCATGACATTTGACACATGGGTATGTGATTGATTTCTTGCATGGTTGAGACCCGGGCACATGGTGGGTTGCACCAATGTCACAAGAAGACCTTGTAATGTGGTTGGTTTTTACAACGGACAGTGAGCGTAGTCCCCCTGTGAGGTGGGGGAGGCACCTACATACGTGTGCTTGATTGGTTCTCACCATTGTTGGTTTTACAAGTGATCCTTTCCTACACTCACTCAGTCATCGTTGTTGTGATGGCTATGTCAGCCAGGGGGGGTGTTGGTTTGTGTGGCTTCCACCCGTCACGAGCAACGACCATGGTGATTACTCATAGGGAGAAATAGCCTAGATACCCATTAAACGCAAAGTGTGACTCTAATCCGCTCGTCGTTCAGAAGAAACGTAACGATCCGCCCGTCATTTGGAAGAAAAGCAATCATCCGCCCGTTGCTCTGCGGGAAAGCAACCATCCACCCATGGTACTTTAACTTATCGACTACCGGTATCTGCGATACATGTGTTGCACGTTGGGCACGCAGTTACTTTTTCCCTTCTGAGCTCACTTTTTGCATTTTGTTTCCGCTTTCCGTACATTGAGACGCTACACGATGGTGAACGCAACTTTGAATGTGTAGACATGTATACACAAATACTCGGTTCCGCAATCCGCTCCGTCACGATGGAAGGGGTACTTGCTTTTTGATAACAATAGAGGTCTTCCGTTGCCTTTGTTGTCGCTTCTCCTTTGCCATGCTGACGATACGTACACTTGTAAACAACAAGGCGGATGAAACAAGGCCTGCATGCTCACATGCCAGCCTGGCTGCCAAACCTGCACGTGCACAAATGGAGGCCCTCCAGTGACCTTTGACCCTTGTCTCACGTGTGTACTGCATGCGGATTGGTTGCATAACCCGTTCATGTACGTTGTAATGGTCCCTGACATGCGTTTGTGGAAACTCAGAGTCAGCATGAGCATCGACAGGGGATTAGAGACCACCCTCCCCCCCTCCACTATGTTTTTCATTTTGTCTTCTCCAGCTCCGATGTGCGACTATGCTAGGGTTTCGTGTGTTCGCGCCGGAGCATCAACATGGCACTCTCTCTCTTGATTAAGAAAGGTGAGTCGATTTGCAAGGTATGTCAGGCATTTATTGTGTTCAGAAGTGCCAATGTGCCCATTCTTTGCGCTATGGCGCCCCAGACCCGGGGCAGTGCCCGGAGGCTTCTGCCTCTACTCGACCGGTTCGTGTACATTCGACAAAGCCGCCCACTCGCTCACCCCTCTCATGTGTCCAGGCACTGCGTTCTACAACTGCCGCGCTCTCACCACTGCTAGGCCCAATCACACGAGGACGGGCTATCACCTCCGGCTAGGGGGGCTTGCCCGTGGCGGCTCACTTCCGAGGGCAACGGCCGCTACCTCCCCGTCATGTGCCCTCACAGGAAACAGGTGCCACAACTGTGTGTGGCCCTTCATACCCACGTTGGCACAACTTTGGACGGCCGAACCCATCGACGGCTGCGGGGTGGCGCTCGTCTGGCGTGGGTATGGCCCCGCAGGGTGCACTACCCGCAGACCTGACGCCCGCTGCACCACCCGCTGCACAACCTGTGCCACCACGTGCTGGAAGAGCAGCGGCACCAGCCGCAGTACGATCCGCAATGGCTCCCGCTGCACCACCAGCTGCACCACCCGCTGCACAACCCACTACACCACCCGCTGCACCACCCGCTGCACCACGCGCTATGCCACCTGCTGCACCACGCACCACGCGCTATGCCAACCGCTACACCACGCGCTGTACCACCCATTGCACCACGCGTTGTACCACCCGCTGGACGCCCAGCTGCAAAAACCGCTGCACATCCCCCTGCACGACCCGCTGCACCACCCGCAGCCTGACCTGTGACACGACCCGCTGCTCCCCTCGCTGCCCGACCTGCAGTACGACCCGCTGCACCACCACCTCAGTAACACGCCTATCGCCCTGCCGACCACGGTGGTCCTCCAGCGCCTCCTCCAGCTCAGCCTCAGATTCCAGGACACCATGTTTTCTACCGTGAATCAAGTGCCGAGGAAGAACTCTTCTTCTGGCTGAACAGAGATCGGGATTATTAGGACTGGGAAAGACGTTTGGAGGCAGAAGTTGCGGAGACCACGCGGTTGTTCCGGATGGTGCCACGCTCCCCGGAGCAGACTGAGGCTGCACCATACACATAGTCATGGGCAAGGCACCATGTACTGTGTCCTAGTGGCTCCACTGGTAGTTTTTGTGTCCTGTTTTGTACTTCTTTGACTGTCATGATGTCATGAGATTCCGCTCTTGCCGTTGTGCGTTCTTCATACTTGTGAAGAGTACATCTTTGACTGTCATGCCGGTCTACTAACTTCTGAAGAATATGCTGCGCAAACTGCCTGTCCTCTCATTTTTGCGGCAACGTCAGACAGCTCCCGAGATTCTACAACGAAGAAAAGAAAGGCACATGGTGACGACCCCATGGAGGGCAAAAACTTCCGCAGCATGGCTGCGTGTAGGGCGGCCATCAAAGACTACGCGGTAGCCAACAGCTTTGGGCTACAGTGGGTGCACAGCGAGCCAGGACGGATCGATGTACGCTGTGTGGAGGTTGTCAGACGTGGTTACACGTGGCACGTATGCGCAATCATCTCTTCGAAGCTGGGGGCGGTCAAGTTTTCCCATGTCATAGAAGGCCACTGCTGCACGCCGATTATTGGCCGTGAGAGCCCTGCCCGAACCACAAGGTGGATTGCAAGGTACACATTGCAGCAAATGGCGCAAGATCCGACAACACCTCCAGCCACACTCAGAGCCATCATCAAGGAAGCCGCGGGTGTTTAGGTGGCGAACAGTACGCTGTACCATGCAAGAAGTATGGCTCAGGCCTTCCACATGGGTAGCAAGGCAAAATCATGGGCTATGTTTCCTGTGCTGTGTCAGGAGGTACGTCCTGCCACGCATGTCAAACGGTTGTTCTGCTGCATGTTCACTTGCCTCTATCAAAGTCTTCTAAGTTTTTGTGGTGTACTTGCAGCTGAAACGCATTAATCCGGCTACGCATGCTCTGGCGGAGCAGGACGCACATAACAAATTCATGTGGGCCTTTGTGGCGCCTGGCGCCACCCGCCTTGGGTGGGACTACAGCCGGAGGATAATCACAATGGATGACACATTCCTGAAGAACGGCCACAAGCTAGTGATGCTGGTCGCGCAACTTTTTGACGCGAGCAACCACGCATGCCAGATGGCCTGGGCACTGGCATCCAGTGAGAACAAAGAGACGTGGATGTGGTTTTACGAGAATCTGGCAACAGCTTACCCCAGCGCTGGTACTGCAGGTGCGGTCATTGTGTCTGACAGAGAAGCTTGCCTCGCAAAGGCCCTGGTGAGACATTTGCCCGGCGCTACCCACACTTATTGTGCCTGGCATCTCTGTAGAAACGTCCAGGAGAAATTCAGGAAGAAGGCGGCCTGCTGGTCCTGGAAGTGCGCACAGGCACTGACCCACGACCAGTTTCACTGGGCAGCACGTCACCTACGCGCAGTGAACGAACGTGCCGCGGACTATCTCATCCCAGGCCGGGATGGACAGGGAGACATACCTATTCAGAAATGGACGTCATACGTGTGCCCTGTGCTTTAGGAGGGGAACATCACCAGAAACGATTCTGAGTCCCTCAACGCCCGTATGTAGAGCCTCCGCAAGCTGTACCCCTTCTACTGCTTCGTGCAAGTGTACTACTTTGTACAGAGCATCATGGCGCAGCGCCGGGAGCAGATAGCCAAGTGCAACAAGACTCTTGCCCCGGCTCCGGCGAGACACCTGCTTCACAGCTTTGCAGTTGCACGTGAATACGATGTCATCATCGAGGATCCGCCGTCGATAGTGGTTCGTGGCCCTACAAACGTACGCCGGCACGTGGACCTTGCCATGGGAAGTTGTGAGTGTCGTCGGTGGTGCGAATTCGGCCAGCCATGCCAGCATGCCTCTACGCTCATGATGGAGGTGGATGAGGACCCGACTGCGCACGTGAGCCGCGGGCAGACGGTGCAGTATTGGAGCCTCACCTATGACAGCCATATGCCCTCACTGTCCTCTGCCGCAACGAACCAACCTGCGGCTCCTGGCTGGGGCCAACCAGGTCAACGGCGTGGGCGTGATCGTCCCAGGAGTGCCCGCATAGAGCGTGTGCCGCTCTGAAAACAGAACTTCATCTGCCCAAAGTGTGGCCGTAAGGGGCACACCAAAAAGAGGTGTCCAAACCATGCTACACCGCGGCCTCACGAAGCTGCAGCTGCGCTAAGAGCAGAACGAGAGGCAGCAACAGGAGGAGGAGCTGCTCGAGCTGAGAGAGATGAAGGGGCAGGGCGAGAAGAAGGGGCAGCAACGGACAACAGTGAGGCGTAAGACTACGAGACTGAGACAGACCCCAGGGGTTCCTCCATGGACGACGAGGTTGGTGAGGCAGCCGCAGATGTCTTCGACAACAACGTGTCTGACAGTGGCAGTGAGGACTCCTTTGGGTATGCGGCAAAGCCGAAGACCAGACTGCTGACACTGGAAGAGCACGATGCTGAAGGTGCCAGAGTGATGGAGGAGCATGGTGGACTTGAGGAACATGGAGAGGGTGACGTAGGAGAAGAGGCGGAAGAAGACGACGCGGATGATGAGGCAGAGGAAGAGGCCCGGAGCCACGAAGTATGAGGCATGGATGCGCTTGGGATTTAAGGTGAGACTTTGCAATAGTACTGTCTATATTTTGTTGTAAAAAATTTCAATTCATGGACACACCAACATCCATTTGTTAACAACATTTTCATGACACTGTGCAGGCATTAAGGGGAGCATTCCATGATCGCATGGCCAAGTATGGAAGCAAGTACAAGCCCTGGGCTGACGGTGTGCTCCGCATGGGCATTGTGCGGCCAGAGTCTGTGTTGAACATGGTAGTGCACTCGTGTTAGGCGTGGCTGTGATTCCTAGGCCTATGGTTCCTTTGAATAATGCTCCCACAGTTTCTTTGAATAAACTACCCCAGTCCATGTTGTTGCAATGGTGAAAATGGAAGTGCACTTGTGCGTGAAGCTAAACTTGTTGCATTAGAATACCAACGAATACATGCCATTTCATCTAGTGTCACAGTCGTGGCCCATACGTCCTTGCAGTGTATAGAAGCAGGGATCAAAGTCATTTGTACTTCTCTCCAAATTTTCCACTCTTTGTAAATGGAGTGCTCACTTTTCTCATCGGCACTACCTATGGTGACTTCATTTCTATGTGGAGCTGGGACATGTTATTTGCTGTGGAAGTTGCACACTGAATGGAGGTGTTTAGAGGTCAGGCTGTACTACAGCACGTGCCCTGAACCCTTTGATATGGGTGCTCTATCGGACTAAACTCCGGAAGAAGTCTTTTATGATGCTATTGAAGACCTTGACAACGGGGCGGTCATTGATCCTGTTCGTGCACAGGCTTCTGCCAGTACTGTGTACTTGTCCCTCATGTGCGACATCATTGGGTGGATCCACACACTACCCCCACAAGTGCAGTGGTGGATAGTGAACGGTAAACCTGGTCCTTTCGAGTAATGTGCTCTCTGCATGAAGTGGTCTTCCTAACGTCATCTGAACCTTTGGTTCATTCCGTGAATGAATGGTGGACGGCCGTTGTTACTCTATTTGACAGTGATCTGCTGTGTTTTGTATTATGTTGCACACATTGCATGAATATGTGAGGTATCTGTCATATGCGTTTAAAAAGAGGGTCTGAAATTATGAGAATACCCTGTAATTGAAGTACAAATTGTCATGACGAAAGAACACATGTACCCAGTCCTACACCGCCCCAAGTGGTCATAGTCTTGCGCACCATAAGGGATCTGGATAGACCCATGGCTGCCAGTGTGGTGGGCACCAGATAGGACGGCAAGTTGGCAGCTTCACACACATGATGTGGCACATGTGGCAGCTTCTATTGTTACTCTATTTGACAATGATCCACTGTGTTTTGTATTCTGCAGCACACATTGCATGAATGTGTGAGGTATCTGTCATATGCATTTAAAAAGAGGGTCTGAAAAATACGAGAATACCCTGTACTTGAGGTACAAAATTTCATGACAAAATAACACCTGTACCCGGGCCTACACCACCCGAAGTGGTCATAGTCTTGCTCACCATAAGGGATCCGGATGGACCCATGGCTGCAAGTGTGGTGGGCACCACATAGGACGGCAATATGGAAGCTTCACACACATGATGTGGCACATGTCAAATGGATCACTTGGAGGGGGGCCCAAATTATTCGAATCCCAGAGGCTGTTGATGTTGTTCCATGCAACCCATGCATCAAACTGGTCCATACGGGGTCGTGGAGGAAGGAGTTCTCCCCGTGGACTGAATCGAGGAGCATCCGGTCCTCCATCCCACAACTGGAGCGCCGGCATCGGACGACCTCGCAGCTTCAATGGATCCGAAGGAGACATGTTTCCATGTGAAAAAAGTTCTAATGCAAGAGAAGTAAAACACGCAAGTGGTAACGTATAAAGTTGACAAGGAGTCGTGGTTCAGCATTGAAACGTGTCTGGTACAGTGTTTGTCCGGTCTACAATCTCGCACACAACAGTGGGTCCGGATGGACCCATGGCTGCCAGTGAGGCGGGCACCATGCAGGACGGCGATGCGGCGGTTTGACGTCCATGAGCCAACACATGTTGTATGGGTCAGCAGGACAAGGGCCGAGTCCATTTGATTCCCACATGCGCTTGATTTTCACCCACCCGACCCATGCATCATACAGGTCCATGTGGTAGGCATCGTCGACAACTCCCGCCCATTTCTCCAGCGGCGGCAATGGAAAACCCTTTAGCGACAAGTGGTGCGAGGACGCCATGGCCGGCTAGTGAGTTTAACGTCGTGAACGAAAACTTGCCAATGCTATGAAATTACCTCATGAACTCCTTTTATGAGCTCGGTTCGCGCAACAGTTGGCCTTCTGCACCCTTTCCACTACGTCACATCAAAATGGGTCGTTGTCGTCGGCGAGTTGGCAGTTGGGCGTACTGCCTTGTCAGCAAGGCTGACGAGGATGTCCTTGGTTGTCACTAGCGGCACAATGTCCTTCGTCGGCAAGATATCCGATGACAAGTGTGTAATGACTCTACGCACGCATAGCATTCATTCATGGAAATGGTGCACAAACGTAGAACGATGTGTGTCAAACCTACATCCGAGAGAACATGGTTTGTGCACAATATTTCTCCCACAAGCTGCGTCTTGCGCACCTCCCCCGGAGGTTTGGCGTGGTACCTGCGCTTGGGCACAAGGGTTCCACTCCGTTACTATTCACGAGTAAGCGAATAGTGCATGGGCTACGGAGCTATTTTCTTCTCTCGATTCCCGGATGAGTATTGTTTTTTACCACGTGGGAAGATGGTTGCTTTCTCGCTCGGTGTTGATACCTGGGTTATCTCCTGCGGTCCATTGATACCTGCATTGTTTTTTGCTCGACGATGGGCAAATGAGTTACATTGTTCCGAAAACTGGGTATATGGTGATCGAACCCATTTTGTTATCATTACGTTTAATTCACATAAACCATCCAATTCATCACCATGAAATCCTGTCATAAGGTCTCCACAAAACATATCAATATGATTGTAATTGTGTTTAAGAACAATACGAGTCTAGAATGTGTCATAAAGGGCAAGGGCCCCCAAGACACTATGGGCCCTAGTGGTAACGAATGTGAACAAGGAAAAAGGTTTGATAAAGGATGTGAAGTTGCAGATGTTAGATGTGCTTTATAAGGATGATGAAATGTGTGTTTTTTTTCTTTCAAATGGCTTACTATGTGCACCTGTTTTGAACATCATTGCAGACTTTGTAGTAATTGTTGACGGTCATTTAGAAGAAGAGGGAAGAGAAGAAAATGACAAAGAGTACAAGGAGCATTGAAGGGAGGAGGACGGGGAGGAGGTTGATGGTGATCCACGCCTCACACATACTCTACTCCCAAAGCTATTCGCACACCATGTGATTGACTAACTGTTCAACCTTGTGACATCAATGGGTTCTGTCTTGTTCGCATGTGGGCAGAAACTCGGTGGGATATATTCAAAAAAACCTGTGAAAAATCGTCCGGTCCTCGGCTCAAACTGGAGCGGTCCTCTTGACCGCTGAGGCAATTCGCGAACCACGAATATGAGAGGGGAGGAGGGGGTTGGTGGGTTGGAGGGGGTTTGCCACTCAAGTTTGAGTGTTCAAATGTGGATGGTGATACTCGAAATCGTGGCAAATGCAGGCATCGAGCCCCACTCCCTGGGAATAATTTGAATATAGTCAAGATCATACAATTTGAACAAAGTTCAAAACCGTTTGAAATAGCTTTAAAAAAACACCTTATAGGATGACCATGCAAGTTATCTTAGGAGTAGGGTAGTGTTAATCCCACCAAAAAGCACAGTGCGCATGATGACACTTACCTAGCTAGAAATGAGCACCTATACAATGATAAGTCATTTCTGTTCTTTCTCATGTTTCTATGCTTACCACTTTCAACATTGTAATCATTTCTATCTATTTGTCTCAAGTTGTACACTAATTTTAAAAAAAAGGCCGTAATGAAACATTCTTACCTACAACTTAATCCACCAAAACAATTTGATTTTTCCACATAGCCCAAGCTATAAGCTACCTCCAAGCTCTCATAATTGCTTCTCCATGTTTTCCTCCAGCTGGTACCCTTGTGGTGTTGAATCTGCCAACCCAAGCTAAACTTTTCTTCCCGAGGCTAGAGAAAAAGGCATCCTGCCTTGCGTGGATCAAATTGTATATCACAAAAGAGGATAAAACAAGTGGAATATGAGAGTACACTTCTTATTGTGGTAGTTTCTACATAATGCAAAGCACTCATTCTATATTCAAAGCACGCACCTACTGCATGAAAAGGATGAAGCATGGCAAAGGTTGAAATCTCAAACTCCCTTGATGCCATGGTACAACAATATCAAACATTAACCTTCAAGAAATACAACATCCGCAAAGGACAAAACTGTCTTGTGGAAGCCAGAACCCTAAAGATAAGAAATACTAACATTCTCACCCTGTGCACAGATCCCTCCCATCACACATTGACAAAGGTTTATTGCAAGTCTGGGTTACAATATGTCAAAACATTATGTGAAATTTGAGATTGCCGGTTGATATAGATTGCTTTGAAGCTTCGGTTAACCAGTGTTGGAACATGAGTAGTGCTCATGACCTAAGCGCAATTGTTGAACCATCCTAGGTAATGGCACCCTTCATCCCAACCACTCACTGTTGTATCACCTTGCTGTTGTCATTGAATGACCATTGGTACAAATTTTTTTAGGGTGCTGACAACCTCGTATAACACCAGGTGGACGGTTGCAGCATCGCACAAAAAGGTCTCCATATGTTACTGGATAGACATGGCATGCCACACACATTGTATTCATCTAATTTGTTTTAGATCTTTTATGATTTGGCTTTCGCGTGATACATAGCAAGGTTTTAGATAAGCCGCTATGCCACACAAGAGTAGTCATATGTGACATGTTGTGAAGTCAGAAAGGATAACCACGACAGAGCTCAACAAGCCATGGAGGTCTGTGAACATATTCGGTGTGCATGTGGAGTTGGGCAAGATGAGAGGTGATGCTTAAGATGAGGGATGAAACTATGTGCAAGGTGAGGAGAACATGGGCGTTAACTTCCTTAACATCATGGATGAGGGTACTACATGAGAAAATGTGACAACATACTGGGATCCATTTCAATGAGCAATAAGCAAAGACAACTTTGGAACAGAACACACATGTAAGAATGCATGCAACTTGCTGATGCTGACCTACGACTAGTTGACAGTGGGGCTATGGCTATTGAAACATTCTCAATGTTATTTGTTAAGCTTGAGAAAAATTCCATGACTAACATTACCTCGTGAAACACTTGAATGACTGACTAAGGCACCTAGTTCGACACTTATGGAATCAATCACTTTTGTCCTAAAGATTAGGGATGGTGCCTCAAAACCAACTAGTGGCAAAAAAATCGCTCTTTCCAAAACATGAATCCATGCCACAAAGAGGTTAGGCTGGTTTAGCATTGGCATTAGCCTTTTGTAAGGGATTCCGAAAACTAGTTATTATTTCAAACTGCATATTTTAACGATTAGCTAATTAGTCAACCACGCGTGGGAGCGGAAATGGACTAATTTAGTTCAACTAATAGTCATCCTGGGTTTGTGTTACAAGTAACCATTTGGACTTTTTACTTCAACTAATAGTCACTACACCTGCTTTTGCTGGATGTGGAACTGTCTTTTTCATGACTGTTGCAATCCTCACAAGAAACATCCTTGTGGCGCATAGCCGAGTCCAACGGTAACATCTTAAGATATTAAGATTGCTACAAACGGGCTACAGTTGGACCATGTTGTGTTGCGTAGAGGCACATTACATTCATTGCAACACTACTGTACTTCCTGCATCTCTGCAATGGATCCTGTACTTTGTCGCCAGAGTGCACACCGTGCACTTGTCCGTCATATGAGGGTGGTTCACGTTCAGATTTGAAAGCTGTTTTGCAAACTCATCAGGGTCCTCATTCTCCGCCTTGTCCCTTGTCTGACTGGTGGATACATGCACAACAACAGTTTTTGCGGATGTGACTGGCTTGATGAGTTGTGTTGCATTCATCCTTTTAGGTTGTACACCATGGCATGAATGCCCATTCGTACGTGGCGGGGCATCCTCCAAGTGCTTAGATCTTCTTTTACACTTCGCAACGCTAAAGTCACTGCCGACGAGAAAATATTGGTATACATAGTATGTTTGCCATGGTATGTCCATGCGACAACCAATGGGGAATTTTGAGCATGGTGTAGCGACCATTCACCGAGTGTTGCACGAATTGGTGCAAGCACTTCTCACTCTTGCACCAGATGTTATTTGGCATCCGTAACCTAGAGATCCGTTGGCAACAGCATGGGTTGGTAGGATAAACTACCTCCCGTGGTTTGCCGATTGCGTCGGCATCATAGATGGGACTCACGTTCCCGTGGTGATTACTCGGAACTGGCAGCGAGCGTTCATCAACAGACATCAGTAGTTGACGCAGAACATCCTTGCCATTGTGAACCTTCATCCACGGTTCACCTTTGTCGCGATTGGATGGGAGGGGTCCGTGCATGACCCACATATGTTTACGGATTCCCTTCGTCAAGGCTTCTAATTGCCTCAGGAGAAGTTTGAAGATGCTGCATTTGCAGAGGGCTTTAACTTAATGGCGCCTTTTCAAGGAGTGAGGTACCATTTGCAAGAGTTTGGCTCAGGTGATCTCTGACCAAGAAATGCACAAGAGTTGCTCAACCAAAGGCATGCGTCTGCACAATCCTGCATCAAACAGGCATTGGATGTGTTGAAAGCTCGTCTCAGGATTCTACAAGCATTACCGTGTTTTGAAATAAGCTTCAAGAGCTGAATTGTTTCATGTTGCTTTGTATGACATGATTTGATCGTAGAAAGACAGGATGTATAGTTTCCTGGATGGATGAATAGATTTTCAGGTCATCTTACAAGAAAAGTTCCAAACATGTGAGGCGCAATGCTAAGCATAACGGAGACATTTTCATTATAAGCACCATGATAATACGCAGGCTACGTGGGCTTATTGCAATTGACACAACAACATAGATGTGAACTTTTTCATCTACTTCTTTTTACGAAAGTACATCACATGTAATTTTTGCAAATGCAAAATGAACTTGTTGAATTAAAGATACAAGTACAAAGACATCCATCAAGTACATGAATCATCAGTAGACAAGTGATCCTATGCAACAAAAGCTGGTCCAGAGTTGTGCATGTTGCTTGCACCTCCTAGGGCTCTGCCATTATCCTCACCATGCTCCTCCAACTCCTCCACATCCTCATCCTTATCATCATGAGTTCCTTCCTCTGCCTCGCCCTCATCCTTGTGGACATCATGTACAGGCGTACACCCAAGAGATATGTTCAGCATGTGAGCATGCAAAACCCCCTTGGAGTAAACACACAAAGTACATAGTTTCTCACCTTTCTACAGCACATTCAACAGCTCTAGTTTGTCGTCATCTGCCATGCACTTATCGTTGCTGATGTCCTGATCCGCCATGACCCATGACATTCTTGGACCATTGTCGCGGATGATGCATCCTAAATGTCTGGCAGAGTTGACAGGCTGTCCACCTGTGTATCGAACACCTTGCGACAATTGACGCAATGCTCGCCGGCAGCTTCAATACCCACAATTTGTCTTTACCACCAACTACAAGGGCTTCGTCCTAACTGAATGCGCTACCACTGACTACCTTGTCGCAAATCTATAAACTTCTTCCAACATCGTCCCATAGGAGATTCTTGCCCTGAAGCTTTGCATCCGTTGGATTAGGTTTTTTTTAACTGTCCACTCCTTACTGTCAATTTGTATAGTCCATCTTATATAGTCTACATGGTTGCCACTCTTATCAACGATGTCGTATGCAAGGTGCCATAACGTTGCCAGATTTTTGCATCGATAATGAACCTAGTCGGCCGATAGGTTCTCGATGTTGAGCAGCTTGGAGAACTTCGGCGCAATTGCGGGGTGCATTTGTCTGCCACCTTTTTTGGTTGTCGCGGAATTTTGTGTCTTTCTCCGGGATCCACAAGTTCTTATCGACCCCAAGGGTGAGAGGTGGAGTGTTAAATGCTACTCTCGATGTGCTAGTTGGCAAGCGCCTTGACGCAGAAGCCACCGACATGATGCACTTGTTTGGAAGCTCCAAGTTTGGATGTTTGACAATTTGAATGACTTATGGACATAAATGACTACATTGGGGTCGTCATTGTCAAAAACACCATTTTCTTTGAAAACCATTCAAACATCCAACAAATTACTCGACAATCGGCAAGGTGCAAGCACTTAAGTCGATTAGTTTGAACCAATTAGTAAAAAAATTGAGTCGCGAGTCCGTATAACTAATTTGTAAGAGAGTTTTTGGAGGGAGCACGTCTACGACGTCTCAAAAACGGTACAAACTTGAAGGTCACCTCGCGAGGCAGACGGCCACCTCCACCAGCCCTTGCCATGGCCGGTTGGCCTGTGGGGCGACGGATGGGATGAGTTGAGGGTCGGAGACCCTCAACCACCACGGTTTTAGCCCAGTGGGCCAAACTTCCCGTCCGTTTGTTACACCGGTACAACTAGATTGCCCTCCTTGACTAATAACCGATTAGTCATAACCAAGCATTACTTACCCGCCAAGTTCTACCCATTTCCCCAATTAGCTCATTCTGGAATACACCACCAAGCGCTGATGTTGCTTCTGGCATCCCTCCTCTGTTACTTGCCTCCTTTTTGCACCATGTCGCTCGGTTAAGGTATACGTCGACGACGCTTCTGAGGTGGCTTCCGACAATGACAGCCTGAGCAGCATGCGCCTACTTTCATGACCTGTTGCATTGGCAAGACCCGTCCATAACAGCCTGCAAGCACTCACGCCCCAGCGCGTGAGGTGGTTGTCGCCTAGTTGCACGCAGACTCGGACGCCCCAACGCGAGGGACGTGTGTTTTCCCCCACCGCATTCGCTCTCC